>JAWZYV010019224.1:0-24748 GCA_038373885.1 Cheiracanthium punctorium
CCTTTCTTCTTCCGGTTTTTACTGTACATACAAAAAGGGATTTTATTAAGATTTATTAATTATTAGGATTCATGGGGTCATCAGGAAGGCTTTGCCGTGAAGGCAAAGTGGATAAAATGTCATGCATGTCATAAAATTTTCTTGATTAATTATAATTTATTTTATTTATTTATTTATATTTTTTGAAATATAAGTATCTAGGTTATTTATAAATAAGATATTTATATGCGTCGGCACACCAAAATTGGTGAGATATGATAACATCAGTTGTGAAATTAACCAAATGCTTTTTTTTCGATAAGGACCCACTTTTGGGAAAAAAGGACCCAAAAATTTTGAAGTCCTGAGTCCCAAGGACCCGTCCCTTCCAAAGTCTAGCGACATCACTGGGAGTAAATGCACCGTTCTCTGCGACTTATGCTTTCATGGAACTATTTTTTGGTCCGAACTGCTAGTGGCCCGAAATGCACATTGAATGAATTGAATTTGCCCGAATTGCATATTTTCTGCTTTTCATTGGTGTGCATGTGGAATCGGCATTGTTCAGAGCTGTGAACATGTGTCATGTGGAATTTAAGAAAGTGTAGGGGAAAAGAAAAAAAAATCAAGAAAATTAAGATATCACTTATTTTTGAAAATATTTTCTACAGTAGGAAACATTTTGACCCCGAAATATTACAAGCCAATTTACATCAATAGGCACAGAGAGAGATTTTGATTTTAACCTTAGCACTGGTACATGGCATGATTGATCCATCCAAGTGTGCCTATGATTTTTCCAGAAAAATTATTTAAAATTTCATTCAATTACATTCCTTTATACAGTAAAAACTCGCTATAACAATATTCGATACAACGATAAATCCCTCTATAACGATAAAATTTTTGTGGTGCTGCAAAATTTCCATACAATATAATCTCTCCTCAATATAACGATATATCCCTCTAAAATGATAATTTTATTTGGTCCCTTATGTATCGCTGGATCAAGGTTTTACTGTATTAGTAGTCTAAATTAATAATATAAAATACTAGTTTAGCTCTTTAAAATATTCATTTGTTTTACATCAAACTCAAAGGTTATACTTTCTTTAAAACTTGTTTCATAAGAAGCACCATTAATGTAAAAGGAACATGATTTTACAAAACACGATTAACTTACTTGAACATTCATTCTTTTGGCAATGTCTAATATAAGTTCTACATTAGCATAATTGTTATTGTTTGTACCGCCTGGGACAGGAACATAATGATCAGCAAGTTTGATGTATTCTGTAATAAAGAGATATATATAAACGCTTTTAAATATGTAGGTGTATATACAGTACAGTAGAGTTTTGATAATTTGAAGTGGACGGAACAGGGCTTGCCTCAAACTATCAAAATCATTAAATTTAAATGGAAATAAAGCAATTTTTGTAATTGAGTGCATATTTAAATAACAAATGTACTTACATATTATTATATTACTGATGATTAGAAGGTTAATTATATTGGAAAATAATTTTAAATTGTTTCTTATACAAACACGTTGACTTGTTTCCGTGCAGCAATATCTCACCATCTTCAAAGTAGCATGTCAACACTGCACAGTAATGTCTGTGAAGGCATCTGCAGGAAGAATATACCCATTTTCTTTGGGAGGGGGGCTTTCTGATGTGGATTTGGGGAGTGCTAGGTATTTCATTTTTGTGGTGCAAAATAATGCTTTCATGTGTTTTGTATATGTTGGTCATTATTTGGAAAGTAAACTGATTTTTTCACTAACTCGAATTTATGGGAAACTCGAACAATCGAGACTCTGTGCATATATATATATATATGTATATGAGAGATAGAGCTAAAGAATAAGTTACTTTAATTATGAAACTAGAGAACTATGATGTCATTCTATATAAAAAATTTTATTAGCTCTAATTATAAAAGCTGGTGTTAGTCTGTTTGTTTGTTATGGGTGCCTAGACCACTCATCGATGCCGGACCAAATTCACCACACAGACTAAGATTAAATAGGACAAGAGACACATATTGATGAAAAGAAAATTTAATATAATTTGTTACGTTATTTTATTTTTTGTACCTTTCTTGATTATTTCTTGTATGCTTTATGTTTTAGAAAATCTCAAGTGAGTGCTGGCCGAAACTTCAGGGAATTTCTAGCCCTTCTTTAGAACACAGAGTGTCAGAGGTTAAGTAATTAATTTTAAAAAGGGAGAGAGAACAGAGGGGTAGTTGAAAAAATATCTATTGAAAGCACATGCAGAGTAAACATAAGTACATATTGGAAAGGGAATAGTGCTATATTGATGGATTTTATTATCTCCATCTACCTTCACAAGAAAGAGAAAATGCAAAGCATTTGCATATATTCAACACCTGAGGTATTTGCTTGGTATTTCTCCTTATCAGGTATTTCAGGTGCTTTGGCTGGGAAAGAGGCAATCATCTATAAGTTCAGAGGCAGCTTTCGCAAATGAGCTTTATTTCAGCACTGTACCAAGTATTTTTTTTTCATGATTTTTTAAACTGTCCCCAGAAAATTATAATTTTATAGACATAGGTAATCTTTATTAAGGTGCTATAAATTTATCTCTCAACAATATCGCTTTAAAAAGTTGATGATTATTCCAAACGAAAATTTTACCTGCTATTTAAAAAAAAATAATTATTATTTTTTTTATTAAACAAAAAAATTAAATTTTTTTCATATATTCCTTTCCTTCTTCCTGAAGTAATGGTGAATGCAAGATGGAGCATGAACAGTAGCATTTTTACAGAAAGGCTAGCAAATGACGTGACATAGTTTCCATTTTGAACAGCTTTCTTTCCCAGACAGGGCAGCCTGCAGTTTGTTGCAAGGCCAAGTAGTTAATTCATCTTTCATTGAGAACTTGCTTATCACTTATTTATTCAGACAATTTTCAGTAAAAATCATTTAATGCGATTCTTTTTAAAAATTATTTATAGACTTAAAATTGTGTTAGCATTTATTAAATCATTATTTTTAAACAGTGAACTTGAAGATTTTTATTGTTATTTTGATTTTAGGATTAATAAACTTAATATTATAAATACCTGTTAACTTAGATTCAATTATTTTACAATATTGGTTTATTTAATTTTTTCAGAAGAAAATTTCTTTTCAATTCTTTAACATCCGAATATAACTCTAGAACATGGACAATTACCGTATTTTCCAGTAATAACGCCACAGCGTTAAATAATATTTTCCTTTTTCGGAAACAAAAATGCGGCCAATTACTGAGTGTGGATTGTAAGTAGTTCCACAGTTACAGCTGACCATTTAACCCCCCCCCCTAAAAAAAAAAACCTTAAATCTGGTTAAGGAAAACAAAATAATCCATGATCTTTTTCCTTTCCTATAAAAGTCTCACAAGGCGAAAACCCATCACGGTGTTTACGTATAGCAACATTTTTCAGGAACAGAAAACAGTACTTTGATTGGGCATTGCATTCAATCGCATCAGGTAACTCTGTATGTGTATCAGGAATAACTCCTCCCATTTTCTACCTCCTTCAATATTCGCCAGCGCTAAACCTTACCTATAGGTGTCTAATTATACTCTATGTTCCAAATCTTTTTCAGCATAACAAAATATGCATATCCGTGTTTGGCAACAACGCAACTTAATTTTACTTCACGTTCTTCATTCGATTTTATTCATTTTATTAGTGTTCTTGCTCTGATACTGATTATTTTCCGTTATGTTTTCGAACAATTGCGAAGTTATATGGCAAAGTTTAAATTAAACGCTATCTCATTAGCAAAAGTGAACGGCAATAGACAAGTAGCACGAGAGCTGAATGCAGATGAAAAACATGTTAGAGAGTGGCAAAAGCAGGAAGAAATACTGTTGAAAATGCTGAGAGAGAAACGAGCTCAACGTCGTGGACCGCCCCAAAGCAGAATGTTTTGCAATGTTCTGCAACGCTCTCTCAACTAGCCAAAAATGTTCTGCAGGAAATATACCTTAATATACAGAGGGCTATTATGTTAGGATATTAGTAAGCGTAACCTATATCTAAAATATTAAATGAAATTAGAGAAACTTTGTGTAATTATCAAAGTAACAAGGAAATGAAACATTAACTGAACAGATATATATATATGTAGAGAAAATATTTCGAACTAAAGCTTAAAATTCCCGGTTGCCAGGTGGCGATTAAACTTAAAAAACTAGCGATTTATGACTTTCTGGCTACCGGCCAGACGAATTCTATCGTTTGTTAACTCAGGTTTCGCACTAGACTGAGGGATTGCATGATTCTTGCAATGCCACACAGAATCCCCCTCAAAAAAAAAAAAAAACAGTAGCGGGCTTTTCCTGTGTGCTGGGTTGTTCAATTTTGATGAAGCAGCTAAATATTTAATGGGATAAAGAATCAAATATCATTAAATTCTATTGTTATCAAAATCATTTGTGTATTATATTGCTAATTTTGATATTTATAATCTGCTGAGTTCATTCTAGGCGAGGTCAGTGGTGCGCCGCGCCCCGATGCCCTTTAAAAAAAAAAATTCGTTAGCGCCCCGATGATGAAAAACTAGACACCCTCTTTTGCCAGCGAAGTTCTTTTTAATCTCTAAGAAAGTTTCTTTAGCCCTTTTATTTGTTTAACTGTTATTTTTTTGCTTACACCTAATGTGTTAATGATACTTGCCAAATGAAAAGGAGGAATTTGCACAACTGCTATGGTAATAGAACTCTCCCGCCCTCTTTCCCCCTCCCAGGAGCACTCGGGAGGCCCAGTCCGGGTAGTAGCGGACCTTGATGAGAAGGGGGATGGAAATCAGCTGTGTAAAAACAAATTCATCTATAATTTTTTTTATTAATGGACCGATTTGTTTGAAAATTTGGGGAGCACTTTTAAATGCAAAAATTGATTCAGAGTCTAAATTTTAGAAAGACATCTTCATTTGTTCAAAAGTTAGAAATTTATTGTCAAAACATAATTTCTTTCCCCTTTCTTACTTTGTGGCTTGGAGTTACAGAATGCTTTGTGGTTTTCTTTGTGAGCTAGACGGGGAGGCAAATGTTCTTATCTCCTTTCCGGCTATTTCAATATTACCACTTAAATAGATGACCAGCTGATTGTTAATATTAACGGAATATTTATTATGGCTGCATGATAATCCTGAAAAATTTTTTAGCTATTGTTGTCCATTAAAAAAAAATTAATTAAGAACTGGAATTTGTAGTGGAATAAATATTGAATAACTGGAATAGATATTTATACCATTATAGGGTTATTTTGAACAGAAGAGTTATTAATATTTTTATGCATTCACTATAATATTTTAATTGTTTGAACTTTGCAAAATAGAGAATGAAAATAAAATAATTTTCTCAATAAAAAGACTTTTGTTCCTTAAGACTTCTGGGTATTTCATATTTAAAATCTTTTCTCTTCCTTTATAATCTTACCCCCCCCCCTCCCTACAACCAAATGCTCAGAAGTCTTTTGCACTTAAGTACACAAGCAGTGTAACAGACCCTGTGTCTCCTTGTCATGAAGTATGCAAAAGTGCTAGTGCAAATATAATGAGACGTTTCTTTGGTGAAGATGGGCCTGGAAAGTTGATATCTGTTTGCACTGCTGACATTTTATATACAGCTTTCTTTCCATCTTTTTCTGGGGAGTTAAATGAGTATGGAGAAAAAGAACTTGCAGAATTCTGTACAGTTTTTAATAAAATATATTGAATTTTTCAGAAGAGATAATTTGAAAATATAATCGGGCAATAATTTAAATTTATCATACGCTATCGATGTTAATTTTTATATGTAAGGCTAAATATTCTTAATTGCAACAAAAACCATAAAATATTCAAATGTTGCATTCGCAAAATGTCAGAATTCTCAAGATTTTCAGACCGATGTTTCGAAATCGCGTAAATTTTCGGACCCGTTTATAGTAGTTTTGCATTTCTAAATGCATCCATAATTACTTAAAGCATAGTATTATCTATAATAATTATGAATAAACTGTAATAGGAAGACCAGTTTAACGAAACAATCGTTCACAGCATAAACTTGCAAGAGCGCGAAACATCCGGAGCATCGTTACTAACTGCTTTTGCTACGTCGGTAAAATCTGAAATTATGAATATTTATTAAATAATTTGCAACCGTGTAGTTACTAAACATAACTTCTGACATTGCAGTATCAAGATCGACAGGCGGAATTGCTTAATCTCCCTTTCCCTTTCTAAGTATGCGCGCACATTTGTTTGAAAATCCTGATCGCGTTTTCTTGTTGTGTCAGCAGAAAACAAACATCGGAGAGGCACCTTTAAGGTCAGCCCATAGCTCACGAAAGATGAAATAAAAAAGCTATTTAATAAACATCATATTCAGAAGAGGGTAAATTATTTGCAAAAATGCATTTTAACGGGTTGCATATATGAAGGTCTAATTTTACTACTTGTAATTTTGAAGTGGCCATTTTAATCGATTGTATTTTTGTAAAGGAGCCGTTTTAATCCAATTTTTTTAAAGGGGTCGCACATAACAATTCTCAGTTTTATATGTTCCTATAATTTTTAAAAATTATAGGAGTATTACACTCAAAGCAAGAGACTGTCTCGAGCAGACATATTTACCGGGGGAAAAAACGTAGCTAGAAAATGAATGTGAATGATATTGCAAGTGATAAGCGCTGTCCGTTCTCCACATGTGGGGTCCAAAAAGGTGGCGCTCTCCCAGAAGGAGATGATCAGGCGCCTTTTGGGTCATAATTCACTTTTGACTAATTGCCGCAGTGTCATTTCCCCCCCCCCCCCGCCCCAAAGGAATATACTCTATGCCTGGATGCAGGAGATGAAATGGTATCCCTCCAGATTGCTGTCTGGCTTTTGAGTTTGACTTTCTGTTTAAAGTGATTGATTTCTCCCTTCTCTCTCCCTTTTCAGTCCTCATCCGTAATTGTTCTGCAGCGGAGCTCTTTGTTCTGCGACGCACGTCGCCGATTTCGGCATGTTCTGCGTTGGGGGTGGACCGAAAGCACAGTGGCCAGATTTGGAAAAGAGCTTTGTGACTGGATTGAGAATCAAAGGGAAAATGGTTGATCTTTATCAACTGTTTTAATAAGAATAAAAGCGAAGGAGATGGTGGCAGAGAATGGTCTGGCCAATTTTAGAGGTAAACCATCATGGTGCAACTGATTTTTTAAAAGAAATAATCTGACCATGAGAGCCCCGACAAGTGTTGGCCAGAAATTCCCCGAAGACTGGGAAGAGAAGAAAACTTCATTCTTAAAGTTTGTGAAAGAAGATATTAAAAACTATGCACTGAAGCCATCGGAGATAGTGAATATGGATGAAGTCCCCATATTGTTCGACATGCCTGCATCTCGCTCAGCAGATTTTGTTGGTATGAAGTCCGTCCCTATCATTACAACAGGGAATGAGAAAAGCAGCTTTACCGTGGTGTTTTCATGTTTATCCTCAGGCAGGGGCGTAGCCAGAAATTTTTCATGGGGGGGTTACAACTACTGCAACTCATATATATGCATACATGTGTGTGATAAAGGAGTGAAGAATATATATTTTGTATGGCAAAAAATCCCTCATGGGGGGGGTGGTTATGACCCCCCCGTGGCTACGCCCCTGTCCTCAGGTCATAAATTGCCTCCGATAGTTATTTTCAAGAGGAAAACGATTCCTAAAGAAAATTTCCCTAAGGAAATAGTAGTGCTCACAAATCAAAAAGGCTGGATGAACCAGTACATTATGCAGGAATGATCAGAAAAATGTTGCAGAAAAAGATCGAATTTCATTTTTCAAAAAAATTGTCTACTGATCATGGACTCGATAAAAACACACCTTTCAAACGAGACGAAAAAATTTCTAGGATCAGAGAAAACAAGACTGGCAATAGTACCTGGTGGGTTGACTAAAATATTGCAACCTCTGGATTTGTGTATAAATCGGGCATTTAAAGCTTGCATGCATCATCACTGGGAATCATGGATGTTGACAGAAAATCATACGTTTACGAAAGGAGGCCGGATCCGTAAAGCAACTTATACCGAAGTTTGCGAGTGGATTTTGGACTCCTGGAATAAAATTCCAAATGGTATGGTAGAGAGAGACTTTCAAAAAGCCGAAATTACCGATTTTTCACAAAATAGCGCTAATGGGATTCCCGCAATTTCTAGTGTGTCTTCCGATGATGAAAACGGTTCAGATATTGATGAACTTTTGCCATCTGAACACTTAAAAATGTTCCAGAGTGACACTGAGGATGAGGATTTTGACAGATTTTCTGAAGTAGAAAATAGTCTGTAGTATATATATATATATATATATATATATATATATATGTATATTTTAAAAATGGATAAATAAATTGTTCTAATAATGACATATCAACAAACATCGTAAATTTATATATTACATGGTAAGTTATTTTAATTATAATTGTTTACTTTTATGTGTACTACTTTATAGTATTACTTAAAATAACACATCTAAACATGTGAAGCTTGATTCTATAATACTTTTTAAAAAGTGTGGCGTTAAACTAGTTCTATAAATAGAAATAATTATCTATTTGCGGCGTTATTACCGGAAAATACGTTATCAACAAAACTTAGAAGCCATTTCTTTTAAACACAGGTCTATGTTTAAACCGTGTGTAAAGTTGTACTGCAAAACTATCCATACTTCACTTTGTGACCAGGATACCATTGGAAGAACATTTCTCAACATGCAGCAACAAACAGCCTCAATAAAGTTTGTTTCCTTTTGCAAAAATTTCCTAATACCCTATGTACAGTGTTTGAAGAGTTGCACATATGCAGATAATTGCTTTTAAAATTCATAGTTACTTTATGCATTAGTAAAATAATCTACTTTATGCATTAGTAAAATAATCCAATGTTGAAATAAGCCACATGACTAGATTAAGGAAAATCAGTATCTTTCTGCATGTGTTCTTTTTTTTTAAAAATAAATAAAGAACAGGCACTTGCCAATTGTGCATTTTCCACTACAATGACCCAAAGTATTGCCCATTTTATTATGGTGGCACGCAGCGGGTGAGCAAAGTTATCCCTATAAATGGACAGATGAGTCAATACCGAACCCAAACTGTGATTCAAAGTGTGACAGAATGGTTGGCTAGTCACAAGATTAAATGGGCAGCTTTCAGCAAGTTCCATGCATCACAGATGCAGAGGATGTTAACTCCAACATTTGATTTGGGAGCACCCCGGGAGCAGAAAAAATTTCATTTGGGAGCACATCGGGAGCAGAAAAATTCCATTTGGGAGCACAAAAAATTTTGCTTCCGCGAGGAAAACTAAGATTTGGGATCAGAATTAACATGATTTTGGAGCATAAAATTGAAGATTTCTCACTGTGTTGACTCTAGAAAAAAGGCCCGTCTGGGGGGAAATTTCAAAAAGGGCACTTTGGGGTTCCACGAGAATGTACAGGTAGATAACATATCTAGAAACTGGTTTGAAACTATCTGATCCCCGAAAATTTAACATGTAGAGTTATAATATGTGTTCTGACTTACAATGCATATTTAGATTTTTTCCAGTTTGTCTGTAGTTTTCCCCCCTCCCCCCCCTTCTTTTGGAGAAAATATCCTGTAGAAGTAAGTGTAAGTGAAATAGGAAAAATGATTTGTTGATAATATTTTGCTCTAAACATGACATAAATATGTGAATTAAATCTGTACATAACTATGTTTTTGATTTAAAAAAAAAAGAAGTTTTAATCTAAGTAATTTTGAATTTTCTGCTTATTTTTTTCCCCTCAAAATTACGTGATGTAGATGTTTATTATTTATAAGAATAGTACATTTATTGAAGAAGGTTTCAGAAATTTTTAGCCAGACATGATTTGTTAGGCAGAGGGACTGTTAATTTTTGTTCCTCAATTTTATCACACTATCACTACTGGACCACAATTACTGGATCACATTCATATATGATATTTCACCTATATTGGTACAAACTTTTAAACAGAAAAGGACTGTCAGTGTAAGTGGATTAGGATAGATGTGTTTAGCATGTAATAAAAATAATAAAATTTCTGCAGTGCAGGATGTATAAAATTTAATAATATAAATCAGAATTTTATTTAAATTCTTTTGTTCGCAATAATTATTGAATTATTACCAAGTAAAGATTTTTAAAGACGAACTCTGGAATAATGATTGTTTGATAATTAGCAACTACTTATTTATCAAACGTACCTACCGATATTTGAGGATTGACAGGAGGTATCGCAAATTTTTAGTTAAATTAAGAAAATTTTGATTTTCCCAACCGTATTTTCTTCCCCCCAACTCCTAAGTGAAATGCCCAGGTAGTTCTGCTGGGCCGATCGGGCTTCTCATTGAGTCAGCAAAAACAAAACATACTAGAGAGGCCCCTTTTCAGGTTACTCGCCTCGCGCAAATGCAAAGACAATGAAAAAGGCAGTAACAGTATTTCAATCTGAAAGAATAGAGTTTTTGAAAAAGGCATTTGTGGGAAAGATCCGATTTTATAGACGGTTTTCGTGAAAGGGCCGCAAGCAGGAGGGCGTATAAAGATGAGAAATAGGGCTGCCGGGCGCTGCGCCCTGCAAAATCAATCTAGAGTCAACACTTACAATAAATGCAGATAAGAAAAGCAAAGTTTGCAAGCGTGGCAAAAAATTAACAAAGAGTCAAAATGACGTATTCGGTGCAGCTCGGCGCAAAAATCGGCTAAAAGCTCAGTTCGGCGCAAGATTTGCGTTTCGGAGCAGCTCGGCGCAATCTGCGCAGAATTAACATCCCTGCAGATGTCAGCATACAACTCCGAACTAATACAGCTAGTATTATATGCATATAAATATTAAATAACAGTACCTGCATTTGCTTTTATATCTTCTCGTGTAGCCATTACAACAAATGTTATTGCTCTTTCATTTCTAAACACTTCATATGCCCATCTTCTAATGGAACGCATGCATTTTACAGCAGCTATACCATTATTGGCAATTAGTACCTACAACAAAGTAATTTGTAACAATATATTTATAACAATATAAATACACACATGTAAAATAAAACTTCATATTTCTAAAAATGCAGAACTTAAGAATATACAGAATCATGCAATAGCGAAATATGTTCTTGTTTTAATTTTCCCCACGCATTGGTTACAGTTGATGCTCATTTGTATGAAACCATAGGGACCGCTCAAATAGTTCATAAAATCCAGTAGTAAAATTGCCTGTGGGAGTGAATTCAAGACCATTAGTTAGTCCATATAATTACTAATGTTCTTAAAAATGAACATTGACTGTAGTTTATTAGATATGACAACACTAACTACTGATTGTTATACTTTAATAGGAGCTAAGCTGTACCTACAATATTCTACCGCCCTCTCCATGAAATTGACTTCTGGTTTAAAGATATTTCATTATCTTAATATGTTTACACTAATATACCAGATATAATTTTAAAACATCCAAATATGTATCATCTAATTCAGATAGAGGGAAAAAGGTAGTTCTCAAAAGAGTGCTACAGGAAGTGAACTTTTTTTTTAAAGAAGTCATTCAGCTGCACAATTGCATTATCACATTTTCCTTTTATAGCACTTTTTTTAATGATTTGGATGTCATGGAACATTTCTTCTGATAACTGGTTAGTTGGTAACTGTAGCATTCTAATATATTTATTCTGTAAATAGAAATAATGTGTTTCGTTTTCCACACCAAATATATTATGCCTGCTAATTTCCCACCAAGAAGTTTAGGTCATCCTGCTGGCATGGAAACAAGAGTCACTTTGAATTCACCCTAAAGCAGTGATTCCCGACGGGGGTCCAGGAGGACCCCTTTGGGGTCTATGAAGCTTTTAAAGGGGTCTATAGTGTTCTAGGGGTCGATGATAAATTTTCCTGTTTTATTTAACTTTTAAGGAATATAATTGAAAGATAATAATATCTGTTTTACTATTTATAAATAGAATACAGATTTTCATTTATGGTGTTCACATATCTAAAGCCGAGGCTGGTCTGCAATTCTGCTGGAAATTGTACAATATGGCTAGTGACACGCTAGCAAAATATCAGTAATATGTTTTAAGCCTTGCATTTTACAGCTTTAATTTTTAGCATTAATGTGATCAAGATGTTGTTTATTAATAAATCGGTGATGCTGAACAACTTTATAAATTCACTTTTTTCTTATATCTCGAACCATTTTTAAGATAAGAAAGCTAACTCTAAATTTAGCTAACCAAGTGGCGCTTTAAGCGTGTTTTTTTTTTTTTTTTTTTTTTTTCCCCATAGCGCATGGCAATGTTACTATACTTAGACCTCACGTCTATGACTATAGTTCTTAACATTCAGAAATTTTCAGAAATTATTGGGATGACAACGGACTTTAGTGGACACACTGTATATGTTACAAATAAATATAATTCTGTAAAATTGAAAGTGGTTAATAAAATGTAGTTTTTATATTATTGTACTATCCTTCAACTACATGCATGGTGGATTTTTTTTAGGTATTAAAAAATTAGGGGGTCTACTGAAAAAAAAAAAAAAAATCTTTCGAAGGGGGTCTAAGTAGTTAAAAGGTTGGGAACTCCTGTCCTAAAGCCACAAATGATAAATGGGCCTCCATCTTTACTGTTTGTTCCAAGCTTAGCAAAATTTTACAGTAGGTATGGTCAATTTTGGGAAGCCCCATGGTTCAACGGTTAGTTCATTGCGCTGCCGTGCCACAGGTCTGGGATTTGATTCCCAGGCTGGTCAAGGTTCGCTCAGCCTTTCATCCCTTGAGTGGGTTGATAAAATAACGACCAAGCTTGTTTTTGAGTTAAAAACTGGGGCCTCGCATCAGGCTGACCTCAGGCCTTGGCCTGCAAGTGGGCTGCTGGACCAATGGTTAACTTTTAATGGTCAATTATATACATATATGAAACTCCTTCTCTACTTCAGCTTGAGGAACTGTCTTTTTTCTCCAGTGGTAGTTATGGCCAGTGATATATTTAAGGGGGGAGGGAGGGTCCCCCTCCGAAAATGTAAGCAATTACAGACAATCTTCATAATCCAGCATGACATTAGGTAATCCAGCACCCTCAGGGAACGTGTGAAAAAATGTGCATTATATCTGTAAATTTCCTGTACTCCTGATAATCCAGAATTGTATGGCAATCCAGCAGTTCTCTGGTCCCATATATGTTGAATTATCAAGATTGAACTGTATTAAAAAATGGCTCTTTTAAAATATTTATATTAACTCTGGTAACAATACAAGTTTAAAATAACAGATGCTCCCCTACCCCCTTGAAACAGAAACTTATATACACTACTGGTTATGGCCCTGGTAAAAGGGGTGTTAATGCATATCTATTAATTTAATGAATTATAATATATGCTACAGGTATTTCATTTTTAATTAAACCAGCTTTTTCAAGTTTATAACAGATTCTTAATCAGAAAAATATTCCTTAAACAGGGTTCATACAGCTTGTAGGAAACAGAAATTAATGACTTTTTAATGACCCTATGAATTCTGAATAACTATTTACTTCTCAACGTAAGTTGCAAAATCACGAGTTTATTTCATAAAAATATGCTATAATTTTTAATGTTAGAACATAAAAAAAGAAAGAAGAGATAAAATAAATAAATGACATGAACACAAATGATAAGGAAATAACAACATTTATGTATACAAGCTTTTCTATTATAGATTTAGCATTTGTGTTTTTTTCTCATCAATTTGCTTTTGCAAAGAGACAAACTAGCTGCTTTTTTCTTTAGCAAGCTTTCTGTATTTATTTGATTTTACAAAGAGAGCTATGTACTGGACTTTTCACCTTTTCGGCAAGTTCGTCAGCAGATCTGTCCAAGTCAGCTATTTCCTGCTCCAAGAAACTTTTCTTTTTTTTTTTTTTTTTTTACAAATTCTAAATCATCATGAATTAGTTTTCTTTTATTTACTAATGCAGAAGATAGTGCTTCTTTTTTCTCATCATCTAAGTATTGTTGGTATTTCATCCTAGAGGATAACGTTGCCTTCCTCATTTCACCATTGATAGGTATTGAATGAATGTTATTAAATTTTTTAACAAAATCGTACACAAGCCTTTTTGATATATATGAAATTTCATTTAAATTTTCTACCTCCATACATTTATTGATGGAGAATCCTCTCTCTACCGAGGCTTGTCCATGGGAAAGAGACATTACAATTTGTATGATCTTCCACGCATTTTTATATTGTTCTGACAAATATTGATAAAGAAAACTATCCAGACGCATAGCCTTGGAATCAAATTTTTGAAATGCAACTCTGGTTTAAAAAACGAACGTATTAAGAAAAGCCTCCCTCCGCACCCAAAAGCGAAAGTAAATACAAAATAAATATAAGAGAAATGATGCGGGCATAGAATCTTGCACATTCCTCCTCCGCGTGGGAGAGGAGTAAGATGCGCAGAACTTAATACGCAATGCTTTCGCTCTGTTTACTCTTCGGAGGAGTACCTCACGGGCAAGGGAGGATTAAAGGGGCCCGATAAAAAAGCATAGAATTATACTATTGTTATTAATTATATCTATGGAAAAAAGAAATTAATGTAAAAGATCCTATTTCACTTCCATAAAATGGATGTATATGTCAATCTTCAAACTAACTGCCCCCCCCCCAACCCCGACAAACTTTCAATAATCTGCCACTGCTCACGGGCTAGCCGCAAGTAGAAAAGCACGTGCTCACTTGTTCTGACTGAGGATACTACAATACACACTACACTCCTAATGACTTCCGAGAATTCAGATGCAATGCAATTCTGTTGAGAAATATTTGGCGAGAAACAATCTACTCTTTTTCTGATAACCCTTATATAAAGACGAACAAAGACAGTCCGGTAGCTGGAATGGTACTCATAGAAAAAGGAGGGGGAGGAGAGGCACTCGCGAAAGGAGCAGACACCTCGCGTAGCCCCGCCTACGGAGGAAGGGTGACGTGTTTTCTAGTAGCTTCTCGCTCTTTCTTCAGCAAGTGAAAAGCTTCCCGTGACAGGTTTTTAGAGTAGCCTGCCACATTTGGCAACTTATTCCGCTTTTGGCAATTTTTACAAAATTTCGTACAAAAATTTTTAAAATGTATGACTGTAAAGTTAAAATTAATGACTGTAAGGGCCCTATTTTGATGACTGATCAAAATTAATGAGTTTTAATGACTTTTAATGACCATGCAAACCCTGTTAAAATGGCAAAGATAATACTACAGGCCCTGCAGTGCACTGACTTCTATATTGCGGGAGGCTCAAAGAAGTATGTGGGTTGAAAATCTTTCTCTCCATCAGTAGAACATAGGTATCCAGAAATTTTAGAATTAAAATTTCAAAATGGTCTTTTTAAACATTACACTAATGTTAAAAAATTTTAAAATGCATTTAATAAAATTTTCGTATAAATTTTCTTTTTCATGGCATTTTTTAAAATAAAAATTTTATCTCTCTAGAATCAAAGTATTTTCCAGTTTGTACAAATTGTTAAAAGTCTAGCTATAAGCAAGTGGATAAATAAAATCTCCCTTCTTAAAGAACAAATGAAGTTTAATAAAAAATATAATAATGCAACAAATAAAATCCCTCATTGATCTAAACATCACCATTAACATTAATCGTCAAGCCATTAAAAATTTTTCATTTTCAGTTATAGAGTTTGTCATAATAGAGTTACTCGAGTGTTTTTCTCTGATAATTTTCCAAACAAATGAAACTGTTAAGTTATCAACCTAATAAAACCCTTATATATCTTAGAGCATTTTGTATTGTAAAACAACAGAATAAAACAAAGGTAAATTGTATCCATATATTCAGAAAACATGAAGACCTAGAAAAAATGGGAGTGAGAAAAGCTTTCTCTTTCTTTACAACCTGGTGAAAATCATGCTTTATATCAACATGGTTTAAACCAGACAACTCTGAAATTCATCTGCATCAAAATAAGGATGGATGCAAGACTAAAAATAGGTCTTCCTGTCTCACTAAACAACAAAAAGCTTTGTCTTGTCTCGCAAAATCCCTATACAGAAATGATAAAACCTTAGTCTCATCTTACATAAAAGCTATAAATATCTGTCTCATCTTGTCTGGCAACCATCCCTACAACAAAATAATTGTGCCCCGCCCCAAAACAACTCCCCCCCCTTTGAGAACAGAACAGATTATTTTTAGTGTGTATATATATATGTGAAACGTATGACGCTGGGCAGGAGAGGTGGCTCAGTCAGAACACGGGCTTTGAGCTCCGAGCTAGGTGTTGTTCAGATGACCGGCCGCCTGCTGCTGATACTTTGTAGCAGATTGGAATTGAAGCTGGCAGGAAAGGAAGGTCCTCTGGCTGTAGCTGTGGACTTAAAATACACAACACTTTGGTTCAGAACATATTTTTATTTTAACAGCTTTGATACAGATTTTTATGGCAGCTAAGGTCATAGAAAATTGCTCTCCGAGCTGCATTTCAAATTATATAAGCACAGATCATGGGGTCTATACTGCAATCACATGTTCCAAAAAAGGTGCATTTATTGGTTATGAAAATGCTCGAGTTTCATAGCCCTAGGAAATTCCTGCAAGGTTTGGTGCCAGAATACCATGTAAAAGAGAGGAGATGCATTAATTGCATTTTTAATAAATTTACATCTTGATACAAATCTTTTGCTTGAAAACAGAAGTTGCTACGCCCCTACAGAATTTTGAAGAAAGCTAACAGAAATTTTGAATTTGGAGATGATATTTAATTTTAAGTTCTATATATATATATATATATATATACAGTAAAGCACTGTTTTATGCGTTTCTCATTTATACGTCGTTTTCATGTATTCCCGTTTCATTCCTGTTCAATTGCTTATAAAAATGCTTCGTTTATACGACGTGCGATATCAGTTATATGTCATTTTCCACCTTCCGAAAAATTCGGAAATTTTCTGTCTCTGCTATTATTTCCCCCTTCGGTTGATAAGTCAAATAAAGGGTTTTGGAGGGTTGACGATCTGCATTCTTTGGCTGATGGAAAACTAACAATGAGAGGACATTTAGGGGACAGCTCAGAAAACTGGTCTGTCTGGCTCTGAAATCATTGCTTATGAGTCATGTGGTTAAGGAAAGATTTGGTGACGGATTCCTTCTTGGAAGAGGAGAAAACCCAAATTAGGTCCACACAATTGGCCCCATACCGTGCACTTGAGGCGATAAAATTTACTGAGGGGGAAGGGTGAGCCCCAATGTCCACTAATTCTCACCAGTTAACAAATGGGGGTTTGTCGCCAAGGTTGGCAACTTTTTTCTGGAATCCCTGTAACCTCCTCTTCCGGCCACACTCCATGATTTCAGAGCCCTGATAGAGGCGTCATTTTTGAGTTTTAGTCTACGTTTTATCTGTATTTTTGTCCTGTTTATTTCTTTAAAACGTAAAATGTCTCGAAAACATAAAGCACTCTCGCTGAAAAATAAAATTGAAATTTTAAAGGAATTTGACAAGAGCCCAGGATTTACTAGAGTTGAATTAGCAAAAAAATTGGATACCCCTGTTTCAACTTTAAAAACAATTGTGTATGATAGAAAAAAAATTGAGGACAGGGCAGCTGCTTGTGGAAACTCCGCTTCTAAAAAATTTCCTGAAGTAGAGAACATTTTAATGGAATTTTTTACACAATGTCGTGCGTCAAGCATTCTAGTGAGTGGACCCATGCTTATGGAAAAGCAAGAGAAATTGCCTTGAAAGTGAATGTAAGCGATACATGTTTCTCAACTGGATGGCTTCATAAGTTCAAAATGTGACATGGAATTTCAAACCAAGTGATAAGCGGAGAGTCTAAGGATGTGCCAGCAGAAAAAGTTGATGAATGGCTCAAAAATTTGCCAAACAAAATTGATGGGTACAAGTAAAGGGACATTTACAATGTTGATGAAAGTGGCCTCTTTTATTATCTCATGCCTACAAGAACTCTCACTTTTAAAGGTGACAACTGCAATGGTGGAAAGAATTCAAAAGATCGCCTCACAGTTTTACTATGTACAAATGCTGATGGTAGTGATAAGAGGACTACTCTTGTGATAAGGAAATAACGAAAACCAAGATGTTTTAACAACGTTAAAACATTGCCACTGTGTTATGAAGCCAACACCAAAGCTTGGATGACTACTACAATTTTTACTGAGTATCTCAAAAAAATGGATAAGGAAATGAAAAAACAAAATCGTAAAATTTTGCTCTTTATGGATCAGTGTACTGCCCATCCTCAAGACACTAATTTTTTGGAAAATGTAAAAGTGGTTTTCTTTCCAGCAAACTGCAACCCCATGACCTCGGAATTATAAAAAACTTCAAAGTGTACTACAGAAAGAAGTTAATTCAACATGCTCTCCAAAACATCACAACAGGAAATATCCCCGAAAAGATAAACGTACTTCAGACAATAAATATGATTTCCCTAACATGGAATCGCGTCAAATCTGAAACAATCAAGAATTGTTTTATTAAAGGAGGGTTTCTAGATCCCAAATTAGATGAATGTAATAATAATGATGAAAATGATATTGATGAAAGTGATGATGAAACTGTGATCATGAATGAAGAGGACTGGAATTGCTTGAGGGCAGAGATTACTTTCAAGGAGTATGTTAACTGTGATATTGATGTCATGACTTCGGAATTATGCACAGTTGATGATTTAATAAACGAAAAATTATTGGTTGCTAATTTAAGTGACGATGAAGAAGAATGTGGAGAAGTGAGTCCACCTTCATTTAAAGACGCAATCCACTCCATTGAAAAGCTTAGAATTTACTTTCTTTTTTTTAATCAGAATACGAGTGAAAAAACTTTTCATGAACTGAATTCGATTCATAATGCTCTAATAGATACTGAAAAACAATCAGCACGTCAGACGACGATCAAAGATTTTTTTTTTAAATGCAACATCTGAATGCACATAAATCACATCATAATTGATTGATTAAACAAATTAATATTCAAGATATGCAATAATTATTCAAGATGCAGTGCAATAAAGGTATGATTTGTTTCATTTTTATAATAAATGTGTTACTATTTTAAAATTATTATTTTCAGAATCAAAATATTATGAAGCAATTTATTAATAGTACTTTAAAAATACATTGAAATTACTATATTTACATACAAAATTTACAATAGTAGTGTTAAACCTGTATTTATCTAAGTTGTTTATTATTGTTTCATTTATACGTCTTTTCATTTATACGTTGTTTTACGTTAGTCCCTTGAAAGAAGTATAAACGGTGCTTTAGTGTATATATATATATATATATATACACTAGTGTATATATATATATATATATATATATATATATATATATATATATATATATATATACCAGTGGCGTTTTCTCAGGGTGTGCAAGTCATGTGTTAACGCCCAATCAAAAACAGAAAAAAAAATCCTGCAATTTACTTGACTTTATTGTGAGAATCCTAATGTTTTCCCTCACACCCCCTCCCCTCCCAGCTCCCAAATGACCAGACTACCAGCCTTCCTATGTGGCAGTAAAACATGCTTGTTGAGATAAGCAAGGCGTTGGAGACGACTCAGCTATATTCCCACCACTACTAATTGGAGCATGCACTTTACGTCTTCTACCTCTTGCTTAAGCTAACCAAGGCGTTGAAACGAAATCCAATGCTTTCAGCTAGATAGCCAGAGGGGGTCACAAACACCCTCACTTCAGTAACACTACCCATCCCCTTTGGGCTTCCGGTTTCACCCCCACACATTTCCTTTCCTTTTCTCAGTTTTCTCCCTGCAAAAAACATTCTTTTTTGAGAATTCGTACTGACCAGTTCTGTATCTCCTCTCCTGCGTTGATTTTCAGCTTTTAAAGATGGCTTCTAATAGTGTTATCCAAACACTATTAAAAAGTTCTTTTTCGTCACTTAGTTATGTTGAGAAAAAGAAAATAATTGAGAATGGTCGACCCTGCCCTAATCTCACAATTTCGACGAATGTGAAAGGTAAAAGTGGTGTTGGATTTCAGAGACACTTTCGAATGAATTTATATGAATTATCAGACTGGCTTTGTGGATGCAGTGAAGAAAATAAGTTTTTCTGTTGGACATGCTTACTATTCTCAAACAAGAAAAACGTTTGGAATAATCAAGGCTATGATGATCTAAACCATCTTAATACTGCTGTGAAGAAGCATGGCGAATCTGAAATGCATCTTTCCAGTTTCATGAAATTTAATACTTTTGTATCAACTCCAGCGAGAATAGATGTTCTTTTAGATTCCCAACAAAAAAAGGAAATTGAGTTTCATAATGAGAAAGTTAAAAAAAATCGAGAAATAGTGAAGAGGCTTATTAATGCCGTCTGCTATTTAGCAAAGCAGGAGCTACCCTTCCAATCACATGATGAGCATGCAGAATCTTTAAATAAAGGAAACTATATGGAATTTCTTATAGCAAGTGCTGAATTTGATTCCATGTTAAAAGAACACTTACAGACTTCCACAGTTTTCCGCGGCACTTCCGCAACCATTCAAAACGATTTAATTAATTCAGTTGCCGACGTTCTAAGGGATCAAATTTATGAAGAAATCCAGAACACGGATTTTGTTGCTATTATGCTTGATGAAACATCTGACATAAGCAACAAATCACAGCTGTCAACTGTTTTGCGGTATTTTTCCAAAAACAAGAAAAAAATTGTTGAAAGGTTTCTTGGATTTCGCGACATGAGCGCTGATAAAACTGCAACAGCTCTTTTCAACCATGTCTGTGAAATCATCAATGTATATAAGTGTGAAAATAAATTAATTGCACAAACATATGATGGATCTTCGGTGATGAGCGGCCATCTCAATGGACTCCAAACCAAAGTGCTGGAAAAATACCCAAAAGCTTTGTTTACGCACTGTTATGCTCATGTAATGAACTTAGTTTTGCAGCAATCATTAGAATGCAATAGAGAACTGAAAACATTTTTCTCCGGATTAAAATCACTAACCACATTTTTTTCACACTCTCCAAAGAGGCTACACGAACTTTCCGCTTTCATGTCAAGAAAACTGCCGTCATTAGCCAGTACTAGATGGAATTTTACATCGAGGCTTGTCCACACGGTATGTGAAAATAGAGAAGCTTTAATTGCGTTTTTTGATCACGTTAGTGAAAGTGGAGATTTTGATAATTTAGCTGCAATGACAGCTAGAGGATTCTGCAGTTTCCTTAAAAATCTACAAAATATATTTTTAATAAAGGTTTTATCTAACCTACTTGCTTTTTCAGATGTCTTATTCGACATACTGCAGTGCAAAAATGTCGATATTTTGTACTGCAGTAATAAAATTACGGAATTTCAAAATCAACTCCAAAAGGAAAGAGATAATTTTGAAACAGTGTGGTCTTCTGTTAATGAAGACGAAGAGTTAGTTCAAATAAAAAAAAGAAGATTAAATTATGAAACACAAAAGGATTATTGTCAGAGACTCTACTTCGAAATTATCGACAACATTAAAAACCAAATGTTAATTAGATTTGCAAGTTTTGAAAAATTGCAGTATTTTGAACTTCTAAATCCATCGAAACTGGTGCACTTCAGCAAAAGAGAAAATTTCCCTCGTGATATATTGAAAAAGCTGCAACAAGTCTATGGGGATATTTTTAATTTTTCTAAACTGCAGAATGAGCTGCACGTTTGGTACGCTTCCAATGAAGGACGGAATAAAACACCTATTGAAGTGATTAATCATTTGATAGAAATGAATTTAGTGAGTGGATTCACAGAAATCTATAAATTAGCCACATTGATTTCCACAATACCTGCTACAACATCGTCTGTAGAACGATCATTCTCATCGTTGAAGAGGATCCACACATTCTGCCGCGCTACTTAGACTGAACACCAAATGACTAATTTAAGTCTTATTTCTATTGAAAAAGAACTGCTTTCTCAATTACGAAGTGAAAATAAATCCAAATTTTATGAAGCAGTTATTCAGAAGTTTCTCCAGAAAGAAAGGCGGCTTGAACTAGAATTCAAATGAATACAAGTAAATATGCATTTGATTTATATGTATTGTCTTATAATAATTTTAATGAAATTATCATTTCTTACATAATAATAACCTCCCTTCTTTCATTTTTATTATTTTATTCTTAAAATGGCAAATGAGAACTTTTTTGCATTTAGATGTGCGAATTAGCCTGCTGAACAGCTGAGACATAAAACTGCTCACACCGATCTATAGTTTTAACAACAAAACACCTAGATATATTGGTAAATAAATTACATGCATCTTAAATTAACTTTCAACTTTAAAATTTTGAATCGAGCATATCGAACTGATTTTCTGTTAAATATAGATGAATATTATACAAATTTGTTTTTCTTATTATGAAAATTCTGTAAAGGGAATCTCCGTAGTATGTTCCTAAAAATGGGAAAGGCAGGTTAACCCTGAGTTCCAATTTCCCCGCAGCTGTTTGAGCACATTTCTGCCCTTTTTAAAACCGGTCGGGTAATACAGTTTCCAACGCCTTAAGTTTAAAGTCACGAGACGCCACTGATATATACAGTCAACTCTGGATATAGTGAACTTTCGACTATAGTGAACGCAAACCATTAGTCCAATTCACATACAGTATCTCTGTTCACCATGGAGACACTTCGGTTTTAGTGAATTTTGGATATAGTGGATGAAATTTTATGGTCCCCAGAGGTTCACTATAACCAGAGTTGACTGTATATACAGTGCAGGACCAATTAACTGTAATCCAGAAAACCGGAAAAAATTAAGATAGGCTGAGAATAGTTTTTCTTCAATCCGATAGATGGTGCCACCAAATTTTCAACCAGAAAAACTTAATTAGAATAGACTCGAATTAGTTTCTAGACCAAGAGTTATACTATAATCATAAGAGGCACCACGTGCAAATTATGATTCAAATGATACAGTTCAGTTTATAGGCCACAACATAACTTCTTAGGTTGGGTAAATTTCAGATTAGATCAAGTTTTACAGTCCAATTTATTGTTTTAGTGTAAAGTAATCATGATTTATATTATGTAAAAAATATCGGAACTGCAATGTCAATTTATTTGTTACAAAATTACAGTAATATTTTCTAAATCACCAACCTAAAAATAATAAATTATAATCCTACGTATATTATTTATTTTTTAACTCATGCATGTTTCATATTTCTGCTACTTAAGTGAAATCTTGCTAGTACTTTCTCCTACATATACAATTACTACGAAAGCTACACCATGCATCATAAATAAACACAAACAAAAAAAATATTAATAAACCGCCAGGCAAGCACTTTAAAATGATACTGGTTTTTAATCTCGCCAAGATCGCTGATGCAATTCTTGTTCTCCGTGCTTAACCCGACAACTAAAGCTTGAGACTAAAAAAATTCCTCAGTGGCCAGGGGCCAGTGACCCTACAAAGTTCAGTGGCCACTTTGATATAGTTAGTGGCCAAAATTTTCCGTACTTACGTAATTTTTGTTTTCGACACCCTTGCTCCCCCCTTCCGATATATGAGACTAATATGAGATTTTTTATTTTGTACATTTAATGATTCAATGCTTTTTAGTAATAATGCATGGCATGTTCCATATATTACATTCAGAAATAACTAGCTATATTTAAAGAAATCTAAGTACTATGAATTTAAAATTTATTAATTCCTTCTGATTGGCTGCAGCTCCTTGTTAGAATCATCACATCACTGTCTGTGTCTATACTATATATAGGTACACACATGGAGGAGGCTATAGGAGCTTAACCCCCCCCCCCCCCCCCAAACCCAAATTAAAAGTGAAAATCTCTTAAAAATAGAGAATTGTAATAAAATTAATGATTTAAAATATTTTACTTTAAAATTTCTCTTCAGATTAATTCAAACGTATCTTTTACGAAAAATAGTTGGTTATTAAATAAATACAGTGGACTCCCAAAAATCCGCCAACCTGAAATCTGTATGGCTAAGTGATATAGAATATTTTGACATTATTAGAAAGTTGTCACTATTACCAAGTACTTATGAAACATGAAGCCTAAGTCAAAAAAAAAAAGTTTTTAAAGTTTTTTTTTCTGTTTCACAAAATAAAAATAATTACCATAAAATTTTGAAAGCATTTTTCTTTTTAAAAAAAACTAAAAAACTGGAGGTAAGATAATATATATAGTATTGCAGACCATTTTCTGAACTTATGGTGTACACATAATAAAGTACTATTTATTTAATTTATCTCTCCTTTCATTCATGGAATTTATGGGGGAAAAGGGAATTGGGACTTAATAAAAGAGGGCCCCAATTTTCTATTAATTTCGATAGTACGCTTCCTCCTAATTTACTAATTTTGAACTTGCAAGAAGCTAACAAACGGTTATTTTACTTAAGGTAGTAGCTCCCCAACCTCCTATTAAAAAAATTTTAAGGAAAATCAGATGCATTTTAAGATGGGGAGAATCGTAAGCATGTGCTAACACTCAAGCAGCCCATTTTCAAGGTTTCCACTTTCAAATAATCAAGTGTCAGATTATGTAAAACATTTTTTAACGAATGTTACACATACGAAGGGTTTAATTTACAAAGGTGAATCATATAAAAGAAATAACTTGGGGAGAAATTTTTGTGGAAAAGGGGGGGGGGCATGGGCGCGCCGGCAGAATATTTCCCAGGAAAGCGGGGGGGGGGAAGACTACTTCAAC
>JAWZYV010019225.1:0-25108 GCA_038373885.1 Cheiracanthium punctorium
GACCTTCTCTAACGATGCTCTTCATTGATTAGATTAATCAGCATTACAGCCCTCCGTCAGCATGAGATTTTTAAAAAAAACTGCCGCACACCAAGAAACGGCAGAAACATTAACTTTCTTACCGCTGAGTAACACAACGAATCCTTAAACTGCTTAATAAGATATTCACAACTTCCAAAATTTTAGCAAAGAAATGAACACTTTAAAGACCCGTAAAAGTTTACCGCATACGTGGACAAATTTAATATACTAAATGTCGGAGGTCGTATACAACTTGATGCAATCCATACCATATTTTTAATTAGTTCTGATTGTCTTTTCCATATTCTAAATTTAATACTCTTTCCCATTCTTAAATTCCCATTTCCATCCGTTCCGCTCTATTTTAATTCTATTTCTTAAATTACTTTCACTTTGCGCTTGCTAAATACATTGCAATGTTAATGTGTCAGTAATTCCTAATCTCGCAATATAACGGAGTCTTTTATTCTCGGGCTGTACTTTTTAAAATCACAGAAATTTAACTTGGACTTTCAAAATAATGACCTTCGTTCAGACTCTGAAGAAATAGCTACATTCGACATTAAAAATGAAGCCGTTTTACCTGTTCAACAAATAATAGCCCAGACTGATATCACTCTATCCCCAAGAACTAATTCTATAATTTCTGGAACAGTAAAGGAAAGTAATAAATTCCGGTTCGGATTACTTGAACACCCAAGCAATAGTGATTATGTCAGAGGAGTACTTGTGGGTGAAACACTTCTGGCATAGCTTAAATAGTGATTAACCACACACTGCAAAAAATAATCGTAAAAATACAGAACTATTCTTTCATTTTTCAACAGAAAAAAAAGTTAACTGAATCTAAGTATGCTTTCCACGTAAACTTGCTATATTTTATGTTATAAAACGGTTATTTGGGGAATTTGTTTTTTTAACGAGGTTTATCTGTAGCTGTAGCAGCAAATCAACTAACCGAACAACCCATCACGAAGTGAAAGCTGAGTCAGCCGTAAAGAATTGGCGGTGATTTTAAAGGTAATTTTAACAAAAATTCACTTGAGAATGCTGTTACACGAAGTAGAAAGCCCAAAATCGTTTTAAGATTTGAAGACAGTTGATGCGAGTTCATATGAAACATTTAAAGAAGCTTGCAACCTCCAAAGTCTTCTAGAAAATTATGAATAATGGGACAAAACATTAGAAGTGTCAGCAACTACTCGGTCACCAAAAATTCTACGTGATTTGTTTGCTGTTATGCTTATAACATGTGCTATGTCAAACCATTTCCAGTTATGGATGAATCATAAATCTAGCCTTTTGGAGGACTTTCTTTATGAAGCCCAACAGCTAAATGCACAAACTGAACTTAGTGATACAACAATAAAACTCTTATCGTAATTGAGGATAAAATTAAGTTCTCAGGAAGCTCGAATTTTGGATGTTTTAAATTGCCCCAACCTTTGCGAGACCAAAGCAACATTATTACGAACGAAGTCATTGCAGAGTTATGTTATGACGCAAATGAACTCTACAGCTTTTTAGAAGAAAATGACAGAAGCTCAAAAGATAGCGTTTAACAAAATAACGAAATAGGTGCTTGATCGAGAGGGGAGAAAGTTTTTTCTGGATGCCCCTGGCGGAAAAAGAAAAACGTTAAATCTCATTTTGGCGAAAGTTCGACAAAGAAAGGAGCTTGCACAGGCCGTTGCTTCATCTGGTATTACTTTTACGCTCCTAACTGGCAGTAGAACAGCTAATTCGGCATTTAAGTTGCCTTTAAATTTAGTTTTCACAGAGACTTCAACTTGCAGCATTTCTAACGATATAGGAAGAGCAAAGCTTCTACAAGAATGTACACTTATCGTCTGCGATGAATGCGCGATGTCGCACAAAGTTGCATTCGAAGCACTTGATACTACGATGAAGGATTGAGATGTAATGATGATGGGAGGTGATACTATAGTGTTGTCGGGCGACTTTAGGCAGACACTACCTATCATTCCACGTGGAACTACAGCTGATGAAATTAACGCCTGTATAAAATCACCCTACATCTGGAGTGCAGTAGAAAAACTTCAACTTAGAACAATTATGAGAATTCATTTGAGTAATGATTAATCAGCTCAGCAATTTGCAGATATTCTGCTTAAAGTTGTAAATGGATCCATCGCTTCAGCTAATCAATATATCTACTAAAATAATTGGAAAAAAATGTTGTTACCCATGAAGAACTTTTGAAGGCTGTATAGCCCAATCTTACTCAGAAATTTGCTGATCAAACATGGTTATGCGAGAGAGCCATACTAGCACCGCAAAATGAAACTGTTGACATTACAAGCAACAGACTTTTATGTGGCATGCCTGGATATCTGCACGTTTACAAGTCTGTTGATAAAATCTGATTTAAAAGTTGTCGGACTAGATCTGCGAAAACCGTGTTCTTTTCATGGCCTTCAAGAGTTGGCAGCTCTGGGAACCTTTATATATTTGCTCCTGAGTGCAGAACATTAAATAAAGTTTACCCAGAGGCTCTTAATAACTAAGATTTGTTCCCTGATCTTTTCCTATATGCTTCAGATATGATTTTTCAAAAGTTTTTTTTTCCAATGGCCGGCCTCTGCCTTGCGCGCTTTGGCTACAACAGGCCAGAAATGTTTGTCACTTTATTATGGGGGCACCTAGTCGGTGGACCAACGTTGCCCCCTGTGAAGGGACGGACATAGCAACCACGCCCAGTCGGGGATCGAACCCCGGCCGCCGGGAGTTGAACCCGAAACCGGAGTACGGTGCTTTACCCACCATACAACTCGGTCGGCTTTTTCAAAAGATAGATTCCAGAATATTAGAGGGAACATTCCATTTGAAAAATATTTCTCAAGGTGTAAATTTCTAATACGGCAATTCGTGCTGTGGAAATGGTCACTACACTTATACCCAGAGTTGCTAAGAATAAAGAGCGCAATCAGGATCCTGTATTGAGGAAGTGAGAGAATGATGATATATCTCTTGTGAAGAGCGGGTACTTCAGCAAGTACAATATAAGCAAGGTGATAAGGTATGGGTTATCACACTTACCAACGTAGCCAAAAGAAACGCAATCGAACATTTAAATTTATGCCACGCAGAAAAGGTCCTTATTTAATTTAATCTCAGAGGTCTCCTACCTCCTATTAAATTGCTAGTGAGAATGATACATCCATTTCTTTACGGAATTACCATCTTTCTAGTCTTAAACCGCATGAATTGTATGTGTTTCCGGTCCAACAATGGCAATCCCGAAGAGAGGACGACCAAAAAAGCCTGATGGTTCTGTACAGAAATCCTCATCTCCAGAGTCCAAAAGACCAACTACTACAATCAAACAGACATATGAGAACCATTCCTGTAAAATACGGCAACAACCTCCACGTCGATGCAACTTGTAAGACGAGGGCGCTAAATACCGGTTAAGGAGAAGAGTGCAACGAATCATTGTAGAGAATATTAACCACAGACTCATGAATCGTGTAACGAATATTAAGAGACTTCGTAGACTTGTTTTCCGAGATATTTGAAACGTGTTAAAAAACTGATTATGTTTTGTTGTTCTAAAAATACGTAAGGTAGCATCTAAGTATTATGAGATATGTACACTATCTGGCCAAAAGTATCCGGACACCCCCTAAAACAGAGGTTTTGGCGGGTGACGCAATTTGATGCGTAATCCAAAGCTATAAAAATGCTGGTAGTGGTTTGTCAGGTTGTATGTGTGCATTTGTGAAGCAATGAGTAAGTCAAAGGAGCTTAGTGAGTTCGATCATGGCATCCCCGATTGTTAAGTTTGGTGGTGGCAGTATAATGGTGGGGGGCATTTCTCGTGGTTTGGCCTGGGTCCGTTAGTTTCTGTGGTTGGAAGCATGAACTCTGCGATGTATGTGGACATTTTGCACAATGCTGCACTCCCAACTCTGTGGCAATATTTCGGGAAAGGCCCATTTCTCTTCCAGAAGGATAACTGCTCTATTCACACATCGATGCTTACACAGACGTGGTTTGGCGAAATGGGTGTTCAAAAACTGGACTGACCTTCTCGGAGACCCGATCTAAATCCCATAGAACACCTTTGGGACGAATTAGAGCGCATATTACGTAGTCAGGCAAATCGATCGTTCTCACTGCAAGCACTCACTTCAGCCGTGATGGACGCATGGAAGTCAATTCCTATGGCTACCTATCAAAAACTGATGGAAAGTCTTCCCAGGCGTGTGCACTGGGTGGAGCGAAACTGCACTGGGTTTTCGCTCACTGGGTGTGCACTGGGGATCCCTGGGGTGTGCACTTCGCTCACTGGGTGTGCACTGGGATGTCACTGGGTGTGCACTGGGTTTTCGCTCCACTAGGGTGGAGCGAAAAATTAAATTTTGCAAAATTGTTTTTTAATAGCTATGAGAATGTGACCCAACCTTTCAAAAAGCGTATTCTAAAATATTTTTGATTTATTTTGAGTCTATCTACCCGCGCATTTGATTTGAATTTTGCAACGTTCGCCAATGCAAATGCCTAAAAGAAAAGAGTTGCGAAAGAAGAACAGCTTTTTCTGACGGATCAGAGGACTGACAGGAAAATGGTTATTGGTGGTATAGACGTTTCACAAACGAAAAAAATAGAAAAGCGAATTGATAAAAATCAAAAACTAGAACAATACTACGCTTCTGTGACATATGAGGATGAACAGGAGAATAGAGTTGAACTTTCCCCGCGAGCCCATATCGGTCGCGGGGAATTCTTATATTGGATGAGCCAGAAGATACTGAAGAAATAGACGATGGCATAGAACTGTGTTCTTCAAAGCACCAAGCGTCCAAGAAAAAGCCAAAACTCAGCTTGCCATCTTTGTCAAAAACATGTGACCGATATGGCGTATTTGATAGAGCTGCTGCAGCAATCGCATCAGCAGTTCTTCACGACATTAAGTCAGATGTGTAAGTAATAGATAGATCAAAAGGACGCAAAGAAATAGTAGCTAAAAATAGAGTTGTCAGTGTTACAGCTATATACTTTGATGGCAGAAAAGTTTTAAATGTAGTAAAAAAGGAGAGTCAAAAATACCGCCAAGTTATTGTAGAAGAAAACATTTCTGTTATCAAGGAACCTGACTCTGTCGGCTACGCTGTCTCAAGTACTGGGACCGCCAAGAGCATAGAACCTGCTACGTATGGCTTGTTCTCTTCTGTAAACGTTTCATTGAGAGAAACTGTAGCTGTTGGTTGTGATGGAACGGCAACAAACACAGGGAAAAATGGTGGTGTAATACGGTTGTTAAAAAACCGTTTGAATCAATCTTTACAATGGATCACATGCCTTTTACACACGAATGAATTGCCTTTAAAACACCTTTTTTCATTCTTAGATGGGGCAAGTTCCTATTCTGGTACTATTGGAAGATTGCTAGAAAAATGAGAAGAAAATCCTAGTGTACGATATGAAAAGACAGAAAGCGTTTTGCCGGATATTTGGCATCAAAGACCTAAGTTCTGACCAACTTTACTTTTACGATATTACATCAGCAGTAATTAGTGGCGATTGTCCTCCCGATCTAGCACACAGATCTCCAGGGAAAATGTCGCATGCTCGAGGTTAACAAAAGCGAACAGGATATTAAGGCTATATATTTCCACAAGTAAACCATCTGAAAACCTTAATCATCTTGCCAAGTTTAGAGTTTACGCTCCTGTTTGGTTCCAAATTAAAACTCATCCGTCATGCAAAGATGGAGCTTGAAATTTTTGGAAATTGGTTTGGAATTCTCGATACCTTCCAATTAAACTAAAAAAAAGTAGTCGTCCTTGTCATTGAGCGGAACAGTTTCTTTGCGCATCCTGAGAATCTTCTGTTGTCGATGCTCTCAGATCCTGAGAAACACATTCGTGAACTTGCTGCTAGAAGAATTATAAAAGCAAGAGAAGCGACTAATTCTGAAAAGGTCCCTCGTATTTTTGAGGTCCTAAAATTAAGCTTAATGCCAAATCATACACAGAACTTATAGATTGGCAACAAAAATATTTTCAACGGTGGAAACAAAAGGAAGTACAAAAACACTTTTTTCTGAGACTGCCATGCCATACCCAGGCTGTAGAACGTTCAGTAAAGATACTAACAGAGGTTTCTATGCAGGTATGTGATAAGAAGGCCAGAGAAGGTCGCATAAAATCAAAAATTAAGTCAAGAAAACTCATGCCCAAATTCGACACCAAACGTGATTTTAAGGTCTCTTTTGACTATTTTTATGTATGCTAATTTATATTTTATGTTTTAAATGGCTCACATTTTTAGTAAATTAGCATTAATTTGTTCTATATGACATGTTTTTTTTTTCATAATAATAAATAGTTTAATAGAACTTATAAACTATATGCTCCTTCAAGTTTTATCAGTATGGTAGCACAAATGTAAATTTTCAAAATAAATGCGCGGGTAGAAGGAAAATACTAATTTTAAAAAAGTAATGCTTTTTATAATCCACTAATCTTGGGTCACACTTTGATCACTATTATAAATGAAAATTTAACAAAATTTTTTTTCTCATATAAGAGTGCTCCACCCTGTGCAGGCTGTCATCGATGCAAAAGGGGAACCAACATCATACTAATATGTGCCCCAGGACGCTCAAGCCCATACAACTGGGTGTCCGGATACTTATGGCCAGATAGTGTATGTCTTGGAAAAATCTCAATGTCTTTTGCTTTTTTGATTTGATTCATAAAGGTCAATCTCTCACCCCTTAGTTCTTTTACTTTCGTTTATGGGACGTGTTTCCGCTATTTCTTTTTTTTTTCTAATTCATTGCTGCAAATAATCTATTTATAAACAGTTGAATGAAAAGTTACTTCATGCGCTCATGGAGTCTTCGAAGGGAAATGTACAGCTGCGGAAAAAAAGGCCCACTTGAACTTTATTCAGCCGTCCTTCGTCGAAAAGCAGAGTTACATATACCAATCGTTTACGATTGACGCGCACTTTAATTTGCTATACACAAAAATTGCATAAGGGGCCGTCTACAAATTAAAATTCGCACCAACTTTTATTTTTCCAATAGCAACCCCAAGATTTCACTTCATATTTCAAAGATTTAGCTCATTTTAACCCCGGATACTAATTTTCAATAAATTTTAACTGAAAATGAGTGAGTTATTAGCACCCAAAATCCCCCCCCCCTATGTTAAAATATTTTTTCATACTTAATTTCATATCTCATATAATATTGATAATAAGAAGCTGACTTTTATTCGTACTATTAGAACTAAACGGCCCAAACATAATTTACTATTATTATAATTTTTAATAAAACATTAACATGAATTATTAAATCAATATTCAAAAAAATTATGAATAGCAACCTAGCCAAATTTTGATGGAAATAGATGCAAAAAGTGATTTTACATAGCAGTGCAAATTTAAAATTTTTAAGTTCAGTAGTTTAATTTATATTAAATAAAATGTGTTATTTTCCTGAGTTAAGGGACCATGTATAAATTTATTAAGTGTCAAGTTTTTGAAAATTGCGTAAAATAAACGTAAATTAGATTTCTTTTGTGCAAAAACAGAAAAAGAGAGCGGTATTAAAAAATATCAAATTTTGAAGCAAATAAATTAAAGCTTTTTACAGTTTGATGGGGATTCTATAAAGCGTCTATATTGCGTCCGCTACCATATATCACCAAATAAAAGGTTTTCCATGTATAGAATTAGATGCAGTAGATGTATGTCTTGCAATACAACGTCCTATTTCTTAAAAAATAATATCCTCAACATGCCAGGCATGAATTTGACTGTTTTTAATATTGGATACATCAGGTCTTTGGACTTCCCCATACTTTATCAAACATTCAAAAAACATTCAAAATAACGCTTTTCTGTCTAAATTTTCATCTGACTATAGATTAAAATACCGCCAAAAGCCTTATAACAGGTATGGGCAACCTTTGAGAAGTTGCGGGCCAAACTTTAGGATGTTTGCGAAGTCGCGGGCAAAACTTCAGGATGTTAGCGAAGTCGCGGGCCCTATTATTATTGGGATTTATATGGAATTTTGTATGGTTTATATGAGTTTTATAAAGGGTTCTGGAATGTACCGCGGGCCCGATCAAAAGCCTCGGCGGGCCACAACCGGTCATTATTCAAGTTCGCACATTACACTACCCAACACCAAAAATGTATCTTGCTCAAGCATAATTATTTCTGAAGTATTTTGACTCTCTAAACACGAAAATCACCATAAAAAGTTGAAATTAGCTCTTGTTTTCAAGCTACAGCACCAATTTGGGTAATAAAATTTCACTATTGCTACTATGGGTTGTACATGTACAGTATCCTTGTGCTACATCAGCCATTCGGCCCGTTTATCACTCGGCTAATCTGCCAATTTCTAAACCGCCTCCAAATTATGAGATTGAAATGGATGATGCTGATGAAGTCATTACAACTGGGACTTCCTATGATCCAAATAACGAGGTACATAATTTAAATGGGCCGCTCAGATTAAAACAAACACAATTTAGTGATCTCGTAAGAAATCTTCTTGCCAAAGGAGAAAGCAGAGCTTTTGGCATTAAGACCGAAGCAATAGCATCTACTCCAACCAAGTCAATATCGCAGACTAGAGGACTCACGCACAAGAATCTCCATTTCTTTGAGAAGAAAGAATATTTGGTTTCTAATATTGATGTCAACGGTTTCATGAATTCCCTAAATACGAGTATAACTCGTGATTTAAGTGGGGTTGTTGGTCTACTATTTCAAGCTTAGTTGCACATTCCGTTTACGTGAAGGAGACTTGCAGTAATTTGATATTACTTCTAGAGGCAATCAAATACGACGATGACAAATGTCAGATCCGTGGGCACATACTGTATTCCTGAAAATGAAGTTAGGCTATACTGAGTACAACTGTTTTCTGTGATTATGGGACTCTCGATATAGAAAATCTCACTACATAAAATAAAAATGGCCTTCAAGGAATATTCCTGAATTCCGGGGAGAGAAATGTTGAAAATGAGCTTCTGGTAGATCCAAATAACATCCTGATTCTGCTACCACCCCTGAAAATTAAGCTGGGAATAATGAAGAACTTTATGGATTCTACGAACAAGGATGAAGAGATTTCTCAATACCTTGGAGCGAAATTGCAAAGGATGAGTGCAACAAAGCTTAAGGATGGAGTCTCTGTGAGCCTTCAAATATTGCACAATTATAAAGAACCTCTCTTTTGATAAAATTTTGGTGGGGAAAGAGAAAGCACCCTGGGAAGCCCTTAAAGGTCTACCAAGCATTATATTGGGGTTATATTTGGGGCAGCTAATATATTGGGATTTCTAGGCAACAGAAAAGATGAAAACTACCAGCACTTGGTGAAAAAATTTCTTCAAAAGCTCTGTGACCTTCTATTCAATATGCCTCTGACACTTTATTTTCGTCTCTCTCTCTACTTCCATCTTTATTTTTTATCCTAAAAACTTTGGAGCTGTGAGCGATAAACATGTTGAAAGGTTTCACAAGATATCTCTAGAAAGGAATGCAGATATGAGGATCGTTATATGAATCAATGTTCCATGACCATTGTTATACTATTACAGAAGATGCCTCGACTTTGACCTACAAGAGGCAGGCCCAAAAGAAACGTCCACAAAAATAAACCTCTGCTTTCTGAAAAATAGACATTTTTTAATGAAGCATGATCTTTTGCATGATACTTATTAAACAGAATTTTTTTCTTTTACCTTTGTGCTGACAGTTAGGCTGTTGTGTATCTTTCTCTTGTGGGTTTTTATGTATCTTGAAAATAAGAGCTAATAAAAGAATTTCATTTACATATTTGTTTTTTTTACCCGAACCAAAATTAGTAAGAATTGGCAATTTAGAACCAGAATACAAACAAACATTTTGTTGTTGTTGCGTAGTGTTATCAGTATTTTTTTATACTTCATGCGTATTCATATTCTCAACAGTATCCAATTATCCGAGTTGTACAGTGTAAATAAGCTAACTTCAAAACTTTTCCAGAGAAATTTCACAAAATATAAAACATCAACTACAACACGAAATATTTAATTTTGCAACAAAAATTACTTGTATTAATCTCATACAGCTTTAAAATTTCTAGTTAAATGAGCGTAACATAATGAAAATTTATGAATGTGAAGTTCTAAAAAATTATATTAATAAATGCTCATTACGTTAATATACGTAAATAATGAATCTGATTATTTGAGCCTGATCAATATAAGAAAGACAAGAACTGATCTTGAGAACCTGATCAGGAAACTGGTAAAAGTAGCAGTTTCTCAATAAACTCTTTAAAAGTCTAAGAAAATGAAGAAAAATTTCCAAAATAGTCTTAGAAAGCCTGAGACTCAGGCCACAATCCTGAGACTTGACACGTCTGCATTCAGAAATAGGATCAGCTCATGGAAGTCTGTCTGATTTTTCTTTTAATTCATTTTACACATTTTCGTTAAGTTTTATTCAACTTTATGTTACAGTTGCTACTTTTCACTAACTTGTTAACCAGCTTATTACATAAAAAACTGTTTTATTTTTTACTCTGTACTTTCGGCTCGCTGAAGTCTTCAAACCGTACAAAACTCTGAACGTATAACAAGAAAAGTCAAAACCTCATGATCTATCTTCTACCCTGTTCTAAACCTTCTCCCTCACAAAAGCTCGAAGTAGTACCGGGCACCTTTAGCCCATTGATGTCTTTGATTTTTGCGTTTGACTCATTTCACGCATTTTGAGTTTTATTTTTTGTAAGTTGCTTTCTCAATTGCTTTTTGGCGATTGTTTGGTTGTTTTTCAGTTTTACTATTCAGTTGTTCGAGATGATCTTTCATATATGAGCAAAATGGGTTAACGTTGTCTAAGGCAGTCTATTACAAAATTCTAGTTACAATTCATTTCTTAGAAACAAAAGTGCTCTAGTTATACAGTTTACCTTCTAAATCTATTTTACAATGCGAAGTTTATTTGTAGGGGTTAGTATATCCCAGTCAGGACTATTTTCATTTAGCTTCAAAATATACTGCTTTACAGGCTTTAATTTTTTATCATTTAGTATTCCGGTCCAATTATCTTCCGCAATGGTATTGAGATATGTAAAAATGCATGCAGCCTAGAGGTATCTGGGTGGAAATTCATCCAATTCGGAAAAACTGGCCCATACTTCCCAAAATAAAAAATTAAATTATTTCAATTCCTATAAAGTAGGGTAAGAAAGCGCATTAGCAAACAGTTTTTATACAGAAAATAATCAATGTAGGCTTATGGTGGAACAGTAGGGCGGGGACAACTCATTTACATCTAACAGATTGCTAACAATAGTTTTCAGTTGACCGAATAAAAATTTTTGTAAAATACTTTTTTATATCATCTTCAGCCTGCGCAAAAGGCTTAGATGTGAGATAGTTGAAGAATAATTTGCTTTTTTTTTTGTACCTGCTAAAAGAAGCAAAAAGCAAAGTCCCTTATAATAACTTTGTGGTAAAAACTAAAACATCCCAAAAGTTTACTCAAATACGTAAGATAAAAATACACGCAAGAGACAAAAGGAAAATTATAATTTAATTTTATAATTTAATTGTAACATATTTTTTAAATTAACAAAATTTATTTGCTTGATATAAATTGCAGAAAAAATCAAAATATCTCTCAAACGTCAAACTTTAGCTAAAGATGCAATATTTTAACGCGAGTTTTATCACAAGAGACGAATGTCCTGTATAAAACTCATTAACACAAAATACTGTGCACCTCAGCTTATAAAAAAATAATACATTTATTCACTTAATACAACTAAGACGGTTGATTAAAATACACTATCTGGCCATAAGTATCCGGACACCCAGTTGTAAGAACTTGGAGCGTCCTGAGGCACATATTAATATGATGTTGGTCCCCCTTTTGCATCGATGACAGCCTGCACACATCTGGGAAGACTTTCCACCAGTTTTTGATAGGTAGCCATAGGAATTGACTTCCATGCGTCCATCACGGCTGAAGTGAGTGCTTGCAGTGAGAACGATCGATTTGCCTGACTACGTAATATGCGCTCTAATTCGTCCCAAAGGTGTTCTATGGGATTTAGATCGGGTCTCCGAGAAGGCCAGTCCAGTTTTTGAACGCCCATTTCGCCAAACCACGTCTGTGTAAGCATCGATGTGTGAATGGAGCAGTTATCCTTCTGGAAGAGAAATGGGCCTTTCCCGAAATATTGCCACAGAGTTGGGAGTGCAGCATTGTCCAAAATGTCCACACACATCGCAAAGTTCATGTTTCCAACCACAGAAACTAACAGATCCAGGCCAAACCACGAGAAACGCCCCCCACTATTATACTGCCACCACCAAACTTAGCAGTCGGCACAATTCAGTCAGCAAAAAAAGTTCACCTTGCATCAGCCAAACTCAGACTCGCCCCTCCGACTGCCAGACTGTAAAGCGACATTCATTACTTTAAAGAACAGTTTTCCACATGTCCACAGTGATCTCTGCGCTATTGCAATCGATGCTTCGCATCTTGTGGAGTGATGTTCGGCTTGTGAGCGGCTGCACGACCATGGAATTCCAAGTTGTTTAACTCTCGACAAACAGTGCTGCTGCTAACACTAACGCCTGATGAACTTTGGAACTCCTGAGAAATTTCCACCAACGACCCAGCAAACACAGCCGTATCGGGTAAGGGATGGGCCGACATCGGCAGTACCCTTTCGATGTCGGCATTGGCAAGATGGTAATTGGAGCGGTGTCGGTTCTGTGTCGGCAAAATGCGTTGGCGTAGGCAAAAGAAAGGTGATTTCGGGCGTGCAACGGTCCGATTGCGGCAAGTCTTTTAGGGTTAACATGCGATTTCGGCGATGTACTGCATAACCGACATCGGTCCAGAAGTGTAATTTCTAAACTGAACGGTATAAAACCAGCAAGCAGCACATATATATTGTTATAGTAATACTTTTTAATTTATGTTTCGATACTTACTATTTATCCCACCATGGCCGAGAGGATAAGGCACTGAACATGGTTGAAATGTGAAGGTCCAAGGTTCTGGTCTACCGCGTATCTGCCAATCTACAGTTTGGATTTTGGAGGATTTTCTCCAAATGTAATGTGAATGTGCGTTAGACAACGTAAACAGATTTTTGAACATATAATTGAGGATAAATCACCGTTGTATCCCCAATTCTAGAACAGAATTTGGGGGAATTTTATAACATTTTTATAAATTCAAAAGATTATCTAATATTCATAAAATGAAAGAAATATGATTGATTTTTATAAAATTAGGGAATAAATAATTACTATAACTAATGTTCAACCCCAATTTTATTGTTTATTAATTGTTTTATAGTTTGGAATTTATAGCTTTTTTTTTTAAAGCTTAATTTACTTATTTTACCCCAACCCTCCTGTGGCGGATACAGAAAAATTGGTTGCCGACCATGTCCGAGTGGAACAAACACCCAACATGGTAGATGGCCGAAGAGTGAAGGTCAAGGTTACTGGTATACCGCGAGGCTGTCGATTTAATGGTCTGGAGTTTAGGGCGATTTTCTCCAGGTGTAACGTAAATACGCGTTTGAACCTTCTAAAAGTTTCTCCGCTTAAGGCATCCCCATTTAAGCAGATAGCCTTCGCGTATCTTTGCCATAACTACAAAATCATATGAAATCAAATCAGAAAATTGGTCTTCGAGTCACAAAAAAAGAAACTTGCTAATTTGGCTGAAATGAAGTGTACAATAAAGAAAAATATCACATTAAAATAAAATAATTTAATGGGAGGAGCCAGTTTAATGAAAAAGCTCATTTGATTAAAACAAAATGCACAGTGAAAAGAAGGATTGAGAGGGGGGGGCTTGGTGTCAAGTTCCCAAACACCTACCTAGGATCCGCCATATTGCGCTTTGTCCGATTTTATTCCACATCTGAACCCGGGTTTAACAGGATCGTTCTGATCATTGAAAATATGCACTGGTTTAATTTTTTTTGTGTAACATGCTCTGATTTTCGGTTCAAACGGAGCGTTGAATAATTTAAGCTGGGTAGCATTAGTGCTCATACAAGAGCTTTAATTTAATCTGAATGCCTTAAAAAGAAAACGAAAATAAGAAACTTATGGAATAGTACACATTTCACGTTGTGTATTGGGGGATTTAAAATGTAATCTATGCCTATAAATTGCCGCACTCTACTGGAAGGTCCCTTAACAATTTTTTATAAAATGTAAATGAAAATATCACTTCGTGACTGTTCATTAATTTTTTTTTATGGTGTTTCTTTTGTAACATTATGTTAGATTTGAAAACAGTTTGTTTTTTCAGCGAAATATTCTATAATTGTACAGACACTATTGTGTCTTCAAAATATTATTTTCTCATACAGTTTAATACTGTATAATGTCCCTACCGAAACGATAGCCTGTTTTTCGACGCAACATTGGTCGTTCTGTTTTGCGGGTCAGAGTTCATGCTCAAGGGCACAGCCAGGCACGTGCAAATGTGTCACTTTTCCCTTGCCTCCCCCCCTTCCCTTATCTCAGAGGAGGCTATTGGGAGGGGGGAGAGAGGGAAGAGTGGTTTTAGCCATGTATCGCTCCGACAATCGTACCTGCCAGATTTGGCGATTAATGAATTCAGAGGCTGTGGACTAGAGTGGTGCGGAAAACATTTTTTTTTTTTTTGAAATTCAAAACGTCACCATGTGCAATACTTGCGGGGGAGAGACACGAACGACGTGGGCAACCGCCCACGGCCTCGAACTGACGATTACTCTTATTAACGAGACGACGATTATTAAAAGAGGTGCATTTTTGAATACATAGCAACTTTTGATGAAATTAGTTAAATAGTTTTCAAGACTTTTAACATTCATTATAATTCTTCAAGAAAATTCCTCATAGCCAAAATGTAAATGTACTGGATATTTTTGTTATTGCTGAGATTACTGACCAATAATTGAAAAAAAAAAAAAATTCCAGCTAATGTATACTGACTATCTGAAACAGCACAGATGATATGGTTAGCATAAACTGTCTGGTTAAAACATTTTTTTTTTTTTTCAAATGGCGGCCACTTGCCGTATAAGCATTGGAACCACTAGGCCGGAATTCTTGGACACTTTATTACGGAGGCAACTATTAAGTGGACCAGCGTTAATCGAACCCGGACCCGTGATATGGTAGAATGGTTCTTTAGTCACTACACAACCCGAACGGCACGTCGAATTAAAACTTCCATATTAAATTTTATCTTAGAGCATTTCATATCACTTCCGAATGCAATGTCATGGTTGAGTCTTCTGTAAATATAACCCCTTAAAAAGTCTTCCGCTCCAGGAAGCCTCCCTAGACAGATAAACCTGTGGCAGACCTGTCATAACGCACGAGCAAAACAAACATCTTAGTTAATGCAGATACACGACAATGCTTCTACATCAACAAAAGCTCTTTTTTTTTTTTTTTTGGAAGGTGGCTTCATTTAACCCTTTGAGGCGAAACTCTTTCCCAATGCTGAAAAAAGGGCAGCCGTTGCCATCGCTCGACTTACTACCAGAAAGATGGCGGACGATCGAAACGTTCATCGCGTGCCACAGATCTAGAGACCCCTTTTTGACGACAGCTGGCTGTGCCGGCACAGAGCTGTTAAAAATAATCGTGACAATTTTTTATGGAAAATGACGTGCTAAAAAGTAAAGGATTCTCGTGGAGCTATGTCACCCGCAACTATTTTTATAGAAATCAAATCTATTCTTCGTGACTGGCAACAGTCAAAACGTCAGAGTTTGGTGTTCTCAGAGAGGGAACACTGCGCGTTAAAGGGTTAATGTATTTATTCGATATTCTTGTGGGAATTTAACACAAATTAAAGTCTCTCTCTGCGCAGATTACGATCAAGGCATCTGCGGGTCCTGGGCAAAAGAAAAATATTGGGCCCCACGCGATAACTTTCCCCCTTCTAAAAAACCAATTACGATTGGTTTATTCTGAAAAATTTTAAATATCTTCCCCCTCTCTCCAAACACGAGAAATTTTATTTTAAGTAAAGTGAAATAAACGAATATGAATATGATGAACGAATATATATGATATCAATGAAATAGATAACGTCAGTGAAACGTTACGTCTAACTGCAACTGCTATATCATAGTTGCCAAAATGTACGGGATGTAATAAACCACATTTAAAAAAAAATATTTTTTTTAATAACAGTTAACCAAGAGATTTAATTACAAAAATTTTGTTACTTTCAAACTTTAAAAATACTGATTACGAAATGGTAGTTAATCAGATTCTACAAATGTTGGCAGCCATGGGCGCCGGCAGCATAGGGCAAGGGGGGGGCAATGCCCTCCCCCCTAGATTTTTGTATGCAGTGATTTCCCTTGCTTTTTTGCTCTTTCCAACATGGTAACCATACGTTAAAGTAGTCTTTGCCCCCCCTTGAGTAGTCTTTGCACCCCCCCCCCTGGGAAATATTCTGCCGGCGCCCATGTTGTCAGCTATACTATATATCGACAAAGCCTTTTGACGAATTGAAAAGAAGTTTAATTTAATTTATACAGATGTAAATTTGAATTACTTTCATTGTTCAGAGTTTATAAATGAAAAACAATACAAACTTTTGACGCTTTTTTCCTTTGTTATCTTATTGTGAAATTATAAAAAATGTAACATATAACATTTTTGGGCCCCTAAAATCTTAGGGCTCTGTGCAGTTGCCCCGTTTGCCCTGCCAGTAATATGACACTGTCTCTGTGACTGAGCTTCCCAGAACGGGAATTTCTTTCAATGCTCGACTGGACATTGAAAGACCTGGTCTAGGAAGCAATACTGGTCACAGAAGGAGAGTCTTCTCCATTGCGTCTTTTCAATTATAAAAGCGAACAGGTTAAGCATCTGTAGACTTTTGTTTTAATCTGTTTTCTATCTGCGTGTATTTAAAAACAACATATTAGTACTAATTTGGTAAAAAAATAGATTAAATTGCTTAATAATTATGCGTTCTTATTATTTTAAGTACTATTTAATCAATCAAATAATATCGATGGTAATTTCGAAAAATAACTTTCTTACTACAGCTTTTTAGAAAATTCGAAATTTTCACTTTTCTCAAATTTTTACAGGTCAGAGTGGCGAGGTAAAATATTGAGAGAAATTTATTTATTTTTGGTAGGCTCTAACTGACCTATTATGTAACATTTTCGTGGTATGCCAGTTTAATAATTCACATTTTTTTCTAAAGATATTTTTTCATAAAATTTGATCCCCCCCCCCTCTTATTTCTGTTTTTCGGTGTCGCAAATTGGGGGGGGGAGGGCTAAATATTGAATAATATTGTTGGAGATGTTTGCGAATTCTAACCTTCTAAGTATCCCATTATGCAAGTTTTCCGTACTGTTCCAAAATTGAATCCGAAATCCAAATATTTTTGCTTATTCCGCCCCATCTTAAATCAGATGCCAGTATCTTAAAAAATGCACACAGCCTGAGGGTCAGCAGAAAAGCGTGGGAAAGGCTAAAGGCATATATTGTTTGCTCCGTTGGCGAAAGGGGAAGGGTTGTTCTAAACTAAATTCCCGCCAATACACTATCTTTGAGGGGCGGAGTGATTCGTCGGGGCGAGTGCCTTTCAAAACTCCCCTATTATACTAGTGCGTACCCACAGCCTGTTGGGGAAAAAAGAAAGAAAAAAAAAGACTTCGGCGCTTCGTGTGTTTTCACTGAAAAATATGTTGAAAAGCTTTATTTGCACGGATACTAGTGAGATGAGATGCCAGGGTGTGATTATTTCTGAAAAGATTAGAATAAATATTTTTGCTTTAGACCAGCTAGGTTAAAATATTTGTTAAATGACATAATTAAGTTCATTAACAATGTTTTAATCTGTTTGGTTGTCTTATAATGCTGAAGGTCCCAAAAGTAAGGAAAAAAATGGTAAGTTAAATATTTACTTAACTATTGCCTTTCTTTGTAAAGTATATTGGGTAACAACTTTTCAACTTTTTTAATTTTCTTGTAAATTACGCTTGCTTATATTTTTGCTCAGATGAATTCCTAGTTTAATTGTTACTTTAATTTTTTTGATATCTTTGAACGATTTAAAAATTTAGCTATGTACTTTCATGTCTGTATATCCTATTACTAAAAATCTGATGTGTCCAACACATGACTTCCTTGCACGTCTATTAAATCAAAAATGTTTTTTACGCACTTCCTCTAAACTTATTTGTTTGAAAGATATAAAATATCAATAATAGTAAGATATAGCGATTTCTAGCCAAACATTTCGATATCGCCAAGCTGAGTTCAATTTGAAAGATTTCTTTCTGACACTTTATTTGGCGATATTTCACCAAAAGCAGACAAACTTGAAATAGTTTGCGAGATTTTGGGGATAGCTAAAGTAGTCATTGACCACAGACTTTCAATGAATTGAATGCATCCATACACCTTAATGTATTTAAAGTCATTTGGCTCACCCTGTAAATAAATTCCCAGTCGATTGCTGTCAAAAAAGATATTGAAAACCGTTAGATATTATAATATAGTTCTAAATACAAAAGTTCAAAATTCTACGGGTTAAAGTTTTAGAGTTATACAAAATACAAAATAATTTTTGGCGCCAAATTTGGCGATATTTCGGCGAAACTCGTCAATGTCGACGACATTTGGCGAGATATTAAGAATGGACCAACAATGACAGATTATCGCCAAATTTGGCGATATTTCGCCAAAACTCGCCAAGAACGATGACAAATGGCGATACTTTGGGCATGGAACAAATGACTGACTATCGCCAAATTTGGCGACATTTCGGCAAAACTCGCCAAGGTCGAGGACAGACGGCGAGATTTTGGGCATGTACCAAACAATGACTGTCTACAATTGTATTATATTGAAGATGTCCATAGACATTAAAGTACTGAAATTCTTTTCGGTGGTCCTGTAAATAAACTCTCCAATAGATTTTAACCAAAAATCGAGATGCACAACTAGATGTTACAACAATCTTATATATGAAATTTCATAATAGTTTTTGAGATTTGAGAGTTAAATATGCACACACGTACACAAAAAAGTCGCCAAGCTTGGCGACTTTTGGCATAGTTCTTGAGGGAGGCACGTGACCGTGGTCGGACCATTACCTAACTTATGTGGTAGGACGGTATTGTGCTTGAAATGGATGAATCTCCTAAAATTGCCATTGACCGTAATGTATTGGAAATCTTTTGAGTGTTTCTGTAGCAGAACTGTAAATGATAAAGACACTTTTTTTAATGGAGAAATTCATTTTCTAACTCTTTACAGCATATATCACTTCTGAGTCGTTTGAAATAGCCCAATACCTCTAAAAAACGCTTTGATGAATTTCGGCCCATAGAGCGTAATGTATTTCGAATCTTTTAGGCGGTTCTGTAGATAAACTATCCGGTCGAATTGAACCAAAAGGGAGGTGCACAACTAGATGTTACAACAATCCTAAATATAAAGTTTCAACATTCTACGCCTAATAGTTTTTGAGATATGCGAGTTTAATGAATTTCGGCCCATTGAGCGTAATGTATTTCGAATGTTTTGGGCGGTCCTGTAGATAAACTATCCAATCGAATGGAACCAAAAGGGGAGGTGCACAACTAGATGTTACAACTATCCAAAATATGAAATTTCGACATTCTACGCCTAATAGTTTTTGAGATATGCGAGTTTAATGAATTTCGGCCCATAGAGCGTAATGTATTTCGAATCTTTTGGGCGGTCCTGTACATAAACTATTCATTCGATTACGACCAAAAGGGGAGGTGCACAACTAGATCATAGAACAATCCTAAATATCAAATCTCAACATTCTACGACCCATAGTTTTTGAGATATGCGAGTTACATACATACGTACGTACGTACGTACCTACGTACAGACGGCATGGAAAAACTGACCACAATAAACTCGCCGCTGGTCAAAATGAGTTGCAGACGCGTTAATATGATCGTGCATGCTAGCCTACGATGAGATGCATCGAAAAAATTCTTAAAATTAAATTTAGAGGTAGTCAAAATCGGATTTTTTGTCGAAATTTGGCCCCCAAAATTTTTCGGGATCACATTACTTCCTTATAGTACGTACAAGGAAGTAATAAGCATATTAAGCTTGATTATTATACAAAAGGAGGAACATGCATAAATATAAATAGGATATTATTTTTTATTCTTTTGCGCAAATAAACATCAATATTGTATTGAAAAGGCTTCTTGCTAATAATATGCAAAAAATTATAATGTATATTGTAAAAAAGTTAAAAAAAAAATCCCTACAGTAGGTGATATAGGTAAGGTGGTGTAAAATGGGATATCTATCAGAAACATACTGTATATTTTCTCATAAGAAACCTAGTTTCATTATTTCAATGCATAATGATATAAGTCCATTTTATTCTTGTATTATGGCATAACTTGAAATATAATTAATGTAAACTTATTTATTTATCTTCTTTAATGTGTTTGATTGCATGTACTATTTTCTTGGACTCTAAAATATTAAAAATATATGTATATTACTATCAAAACGAATGAAACAAATATTTGGTCAGTTACGAAAACCTTACTTAAAAGCAATTAAATATTTGGTTAAATATGAAAAATGTCTAATTAAGTGGTTGATTTGACAAAATAATTTAGTAAATAAATGAAACACTTTTTAAATTAATCAAAACAGTTTATTTAAAGAAAATTTTTATTATTTCATAAGTACTTTCAGCAAAATCAGTCCTAGGGGCATACAGTCGTTAATTTAGTTAAATATATAAATATATATATATATATATATATAATATAGTTTTTGCCCCTGGAAACTAATTATAAGCTTATTTGAGAATTCAATGGGACAGCGATTTTTTTTTCGTTTTTTTATCGTTGCCGGTACTATACCATTTGCGGAAAGTTGTCACTTTAAGGCCGGCGTAAAGCTGGGCCGATATCGTTGTCGTTATAGCCGACACCGATCCAAAACCACCCCATCCTTCCGGCCCGACACACGCCCAGGCGGACGCAAATTTGTCGTTTTCGGCACCGGCTGAGCGATATCGCCCCGGCACATTCTGCGTCGGCTGCTGATGTCGGCCCAAAACTTATCCGATAGGGCTGTGTTTGCTGGGGAGTACTTGCAATTGTTTTCACTACCCTTTTCAGAATTTTGCGGTTGCGTTCATAAAGTTTTATCGGCCTACTACTCCGTTTTTCTGCAGTTTCACTGCCTCTACGTTTCCACTTCACAATTACATCACTCACAGTAGATTTAGGCTCCTGTAACATGTCCGCAATCTCACAAACTGATTTCGCACTAAGAATGCACCCCGCTATACCGCCATGATCGAAGTCACTAAGCTCCTTCGACTTACTCATTGCTTCACAAACGCATACATACAACCTGACAAACCACTACCAACATTTGTATAGCTTTGGATTACGCATCAAATTGCGTCACCCGCGAAAACCACTGTTTTACGGGGTGTTCGGATACTTTAGGCCATGTCTTGGAAAATTCATTTTCATCATAAATTGTTTTTAAAGCATTAGAGAATTTTTTTCAAAGAAATAATTGTATTTAGTACTTGTCCAAAATATATTGTTTAAAATTATTACGGTGTCATTAATTTAGTCCCTTTACTCGCGAATGACTGAATACGCATGCCAATTATTGGTTCTTAACCATGTCAATAAATAGAATAATGAAACAGTTTAATGAGACGTCACCGTATTACCTTCTGGAAGATATGAGGTGAGTTTACCATTTAAAGATGAAATTCATTTGCCTATTAATGACGAATCAACATGTAGAAGATAAAAGGGCCATGTGTAAACGAGCCTCAGATCGTAATTATTTAAAAGATTACACCGATGTTTTTAATAAAAGGAGAAAACTGGAAATTATTGAGAGAATTCCTACAGAAGAAGCAGAGAAAAGCGGCATTTATCTGCCACACAGGCCAGTAATAAGAGTCGATTAATGAAATTAAGCAGAACAGACGATCACATCCATGAGCACATCACAATGCACATTATATTTCATAATTTGTTCAGGCTCAGAAAATTGTCTGAAGGGCAGATTCTTTGGATTTTCCCAACTGAATTATGGATCTCGAATGAATATAAAGCTACTCCCATAAGCTGTTGGCAAAGTGTTTGCCTTTCCAAAATACACTCACTTCCAAAAGTTAAGCGCGAAGATGTAAAATGAAAAAAAATCAACAAATTTCGGCATTGATTGACACAAATTTCGGCAGGAAAGTAGCATATATATTTATGCATAAAACCAAATGAATATTATATACAGACTAGGGGCCAAAGCCCCCAGACTCGCTACGCTCGCTTTTCGTATGAGGCATTCGGCCCCTAATAAGGCTTATTCGTAAAAAAGACATAATTTCAACAGACAAAACCCGAAGATTGGATCAGATAGAATGTTACTGAGCTACACATTTCATGGTTCATGCATGTTCATTGATACATAAAAATTTGAACTTCACACTACAGTAGACCCCCTCCCCCTCATAACACGGAAGATGTTTTGTTATGGGAATCCGTGTTGTACGGGTCCTGAGCTATACTCCACCTGGAGTGCGGACTCCGCTTATAATCACTGGAAAAGTTATTTGCACTCCTCAGAAACACAATGATATTTAGTATTGCCATTCAAAAGTTATATTAATTAGGAGCTAATGCATAATAAAATCAGAAAATCTGTTTACGCTGTATTTTTAATAATGCAAAACCTATTGGACACCTTGCAAATTTGCCACCCATGGCGATTTTTCATTATTTGGCGACTTGCGTACATGTAAAGTTAATAAAAGCTACGGAACAGATAGGATAGCTTGCCACCAATGGCGACTTTTCATTATTTGGCGATTTACACATGCTCACAACCTATAATTACTCTTAATTTAAGGTTACCGGAAAACCGTTATTCATATTTTCATTTATATAATCGTTTGCACATTGGCGTACTTAGCACCACGAATTATACCATCTCGTCGCGCTAGCAAATATCCAAAGTGTATACTATAACTGCTATAATGGCATAGTTAACGCCGCCAAATATTTCTACTGGTAGCAAATAATCCAGCTGGACCGAACCGGCTTTAAAATAATCTGCATTTTAATTATTTTTCATTTTCAAGATATTAGTTATTCTGTTTTGGAAAAACGAATAATCGCCAATTCTAAACTCCTGTTGTCTAAACGAACTTACTATTTGAAAATTGCCAACTTTGTGTAACACATTTTGAGTTACTTATTTCATATTATTGTAACCTATTTATAGAAAAAAACAGGTGATGCCTATTCTACAGCTTACGAAATATTGTAACAATAGATTAAAGCCGTATTGTGAACTAATAGTATTTAAATATATGTAAAAAATACATGTGAAGCATATTCTGTAGCTTACGAAATATTGTAACAATAAATTAAAGCTGTTGTGAACTAATGGTATTTAAATATATGTAAAATTATGTGGCATACTTTTATGTCGCATTTTTGGGACACGTTTTTCATACAATTTTCAATAAGGTGCATTTCGCCAGCCCCCCCACCAAAACCGATTTCGATGAAAATGGTTCAGATCGTTTGTACCTCGTTTGTACCCGTTTGTACCAGCAAACTTTTCGTTTGTACCTCATTGGTATCTTCACAATAAGCGTTTCCTTGTGGGGGGGCTGGCGAAATGCCTAGCCCCCCCACCAACGAATTTTCAAAAATGAACGATGCCAATCGTTTGTACCCGTTTGTACCAACAAAATTTTCGTTTGTACCTCACTGGTAGTTTAACTATAAGCGTATCCTTGTGGGGGGGCTGGAGAAACGGTAGCCCCCCCACCAACGAATTTTCAAAAATGAACGGTGCCAATCGTTTGTACCTCGTTTGTACCCGTTTGTACCAACAAAATTTTCGTTTGTACCTCACTGGTAGTTTAACTATAAGCGTATCCTTGTGGGGGGGCTGGAGAAACGGTAGCCCCCCCACCAACGAATTTTCAAAAATGAACGGTGCCAATCGTTTGTACCTCGTTTGTACCCGTTTGTACCAGCAAAATTTTCGTTTGTACCTCACTAGTAGTTTAACTACAGGCGCATCTTTGTGTGTGTGGGGGGGGCAAGCATTTCGCCAGCCCCCCCACCAACGAATTTTCAAAAATGAACGGTGCCAATCGTTTGTACCTCGTTTGTACCCGTTTGTACCAGCAAAATTTTCGTTTGTACCTCACTAGTAGTTTAACTACAGGCGCATCTTTGTGTGTGTGGGGGGGGCCAAGCATTTCGCCAGCCCCCCACCAACGAATTTTCAAAAATGAACGGTGCCAATCGTTTGTACCTCGTTTGTACCCGTTTGTACCAGCAAAATTTTCGTTTGTACCTCACTAGTAGTTTAACTACAGGCGCATCTTTGTGTGTGTGGGGGGGGCAAGCATTTCGCCAGCCCCCCCACCAACGAATTTTCAAAAATGAACGGTGCCAATCGTTTGTACCTCGTTTGTACCCGTTTGTACCAGCAAAATTTTCGTTTGTACCTCACTAGTAGTTTAACTACAGGCGCATCTTTGTGTGTGTGTGGGGGGGGGCAAGCATTTCGCCAGCCCCCCCACCAACGAATTTTCAAAAATGAACGGTGCCAATCGTTTGTACCCCGTTTGTATATGGCGTTGTCAGATGGCGCTACGCACACTGTGTAACTGCGCATCTTCTGCTTCTGCGCATCTCAGGTTGTTTATATTTCCATCGAGGCGAAGTAAATGGAGATCGTTGAATTAGCAGAACTTCAAAAAATTAAATACATAAACTTAAGAACGTGGTATATAGTAATTACTAGCTTCAGATGTGCTTTAATTACACCATTGTCTTAGAATACTATTTCGTAATGATTATAGGCAATAGTTTCGAAGCGAAGTGATATTATTCTTTGTTAAATGCCAGTTACACTGCCCGTTAGGCCATTAAACTCCAATAAACTCCTAAATATTATGTATGCCATGTCTGTTATTATTTTGCCCAAAAGTTGTATTTTAAGAAATGTTAGTAAATTTT
>JAWZYV010019226.1:0-10181 GCA_038373885.1 Cheiracanthium punctorium
GTCTACTGTATTTTGCATTTTATGTTTAACTAAAAATACTTGGAAAGACTTTGCAAGCTGTCTACTTTAGAATGTTATGTTCTATGAACTTCTGCATCTAAGGAAATGGAACTAAACTGCAAGCATCATCTGCTAGAGTAATATATAATGAATTTCATCTTCACAAGTATTATATAAACTTCTTTCAAAAAACAAAAATGTGTTTTTGTAATTTTTTAAACTGTTTAGAAGATTTCAGTCTGTTTAGATTGTTAAAAAGGATACTATTTTTACCATAAAGGCTACTATTTTGTAACCTGAAGGCGACTATCAGGCTACTATTTTGTACCCAGAAGGCTAATAAAGCAACTATTTCTATGGCTGTGCTGCGGTGGGCACCCTGAAAACTGATTAAAAATCTCTGCTGATCTCAAAATTATTGCATGTAGAAGCTGTTTAAACAAGCATCCCTCTGACAGAAATTAGCAGCTAAAAAAAAAAAAAATCGATCAGTGATAGCAGTAACACTTGATATATTTTTCAAAAGTAATGACTGAAATTGACTACCTGGTATTATGACATATAGAAATATGAGTAAGTGTATAGTACATCATATATGTGCATGCTGTGTACTAGGCAATTACTGATATTTCTAACAGTATAGTGCCCACAATAATGAAGACATTATGCTGATGAGTAACAGTTTCTAAAGAAACTGGGGTTTGATAAACAATTTCCCCTTTTAATGTTAGTTTCCATTTTTAAAGAAAATTCTTTATTGTTTGTTTCATTGAACCTTAAGAAAGTGTTAAATGCAAACTTATTTTTATGCTGGAGTATTAGAATTGATGTCATACTTTTCCATTTGCAGGTGTCTCAAAATATCATAGAGCTACTATTCTTTGAAAAGTGGTTATGTACTCTGTTTCTGAATGGAGATTCTCCTCAGTACACAGTTTTAGTGGTATTTGATCATCCTATTCCTATGCCTGTGTTTGTATTATTTTTGTTACATAGTTTATTTATTACTTTTTCTGTTATCTGCCTTTAACATTTCAGCCAGTAATCAATGAAAACCCAATATGTGTTTGAGAGGATAAAAAATTCATTAAAAAGGTTACTGTATAAGTATTAAAAAATAAAATCGGTAACTTAAGGCAGCAGCCCAGAGACCACATCTGCTTTAGTAAAATGTGTGTTTATATGATAAATATTATGTTGAATTTCAAACTGACGTGTTTACTCGCTTAAGAATCGTCCTCACATAATAGTGGCACCCTCTTTTTGTTGCAGCAAAAATTGTATTATTTAGAAAATTATGTAGTAAATTATCTCTGAATAGTAGTCGTACCCAGATTTTCACCATTAAAAATTGGCAAAAAAAGATGCGGCTATTATGCAAGTAAACACTGTACATTCGGAAGTATGGAAGATCGCTTTTAATAAATAATGTAATAGTATAATACTTTTTTTTGTTAAAATAATTTAACAAAAAAAAATGTTGGGTGAAATAGAATAAGGGCCATTTTATTTGATTATACTGTTATAAATGGTCTGTGATAGTCTAATGTATTTTTGTAAAGAGTCAGTTTTAACCATTTGCAGTTTTGTGATGAGCCCGGAAAGAAGCCGTCTGTATCAATCTCTGTATATTTTGAGGATATTTCTCATGATTAAATATATCAAATGCTTAAACACTGCTGGAGAAACTCCATGTGCCCACTACCTACTAAAAGGAGTCTATTTGCTACTATAATGAAGAATAGGTAACTATCTGCAATGTAAAAAAATCTAAAAAGCAACTTTTTTTGAGGCAAATGGCAACAATTTTTCTAGGAGTATAAATGCAATTTCTGTTTTTTACCTAGAACGTTTCAGTTTAGGGCATTTAAAAGTAGGAACATTTCAGTCAAGCACACTACTAACAATATGATAATCACTGAGTGTAGCGCAACAGTCCGTCCATAGATTTTGAGAAATATCTGGCAGGAATATATAAGCTAGATTCATACCACCTGTGTTGTTCCATTGTAGATTACTACAGTAAAAGATGTGTTTCAATAATCAAAGAAACATCAAAACTTCAAAATGGTAAAAGGGTAATGCAGCCAAATTTTGGAGCGACAGAGTGTGTATCATTCACTAGTTAACCGATTTACATCCAACAAAATGCAAAACTTAATTTTAGTAACATTATTGGCTTTTATTATTGGTAATGTATGCTTCTGGGAAATTAATAATCCTGCTGCTTGTTTTTACACAATATATTTTTTCCATTATTAAAAGGAATTTTTTCTTTAATTTTAAAAAGAGTCATAAGATTTTTTTTTGAGTATTTTTTTTTTAATTCACATAATTCAATAAAAATTTGTTAACAATTCCATGATGTAAAATTCTATAATCTGCATGCTTATTGATTCTAGTGTATGTAGTTTTGAGAGCGTCTACTGTATTTTGCATTTTATGTTTAACTAAAAATACTTGTAAAGACTTTGCAAGCTGTCTACTTTAGAATGTTATGTTCTATGAACTTCTTCATCTAAGGAAATGGAACTAAACTGCAAGCATCATCTGCTAGAGTAATATATAATGAATTTAATCTTCACAAGTATTATATAAACTTCTTTCAGAAAACAAAAATGTGTTTTTGTAATTTTTTAAACTTTGTTTAGAAGATTTCAGTCTGTTTAGATTGTTAAAAAGGATAGTATTTTTACCATAAAGGCTACTATTTTGTAACCTGAAGGCGACTATCAGGCTACTATTTTGTACCCAGAAGGCTAATAAAGCAACTATTTCTATGGCTGTGCTGCGGTGGGCACCCTGAAAACTGATTAAAAATCTCTGCTGATCTCAAAATTATTGCATGTAGAAGCTGTTTAAACAAGCATCCCTCTGACAGAAATTAGCAGCTAAAAAAAAAAAATCGATCAGTGATAGCAGTAACACTTGATATATTTTTCAAAAGTAATGACTGAAATTGACTACCTGGTATTATGACATATAGAAATATGAGTAAGTGTATAGTACATCATATATGTGCATGCTGTGTACTAGGCAATTACTGATATTTCTAACAGTATAGTGCCCACAATAATGAAGACATTATGCTGATGAGTAACAGTTTCTAAAGTAACTGGGGTTTGATAAACAATTTCCCCTTTTAATGTTAGTTTCCATTTTTAAAGAAAATTCTTTATTGTTTGTTTCATTGAACCTTAAGAAAGTGTTAAATGCAAACTTATTTTTATGCTGGAGTATTAGATTTGATGTCATACTTTTCCATTTGCAGGTGTCTCAAAATATCATAGAGCTACTATTCTTTGAAAAGTGGTTATGTACTCTGTTTCTGAATGGAGATTCTCCTCAGTACACAGTTTTAGTGGTATTTGATCATCCTATTCCTATGCCTGTGTTTGTATTATTTTTGTTACATAGTTTATTTATTACTTTTTCTGTTATCTGCCTTTAACATTTCAGCCAGTAATCAATGAAAACCCAATATGTGTTTGAGAGGGTAAAAAATTCATTAAAAAGTAACTGTATAAGTATTAAAAAAAAAGTCCGTAACACCATTAAAAACTGGCAAAAAAGATGCGGCTATTATGCAAGTAAGCAGGGTACATTCAGAAGTATGGAAGATCACTTTTAATAAATAATGTAATAGTATAGTACTTTTTTTGTTAAAATAATTTAACAAAACGAAATGTTGGGTGAAATAGAAATGAAGGGCCATTTTATTTGATAATCTGTTATAAATGGTCTGTGATAGTCTAATGTATTTTTGTAAAGAGTTAGTTTTAACTATTTGCAGTTTTGTGAAGAGCCCGGAAACAAGTCGTCTGCATCAATCTCTGTATATATTTAAGATATTTCTCATGATTAAATATATCAAATGCTTAAACACTGCTGGAGAAACTCAAGGTGGCCACTAGCCACTAAAAGTAGTCCATTTGGTACTATTATCAAGAATAGGTGACTATTTGGATGTAAAAAGAGCTAAAAAGCAACTATTTTAAGGAAAATGGCAACTATTTTTCTAGGAGTATCAATGCAATTTCTGTTTTTTACCTAGAATGTTTCAGTTTAGGCCATTTAAAATTAGGAACATTTCAGTCAAGCACACTACTAACAATATGATAAACACTGAGTGTAGCACAACGGTCCGTCCGTAGATTTTGAGAAATATCTGGCAAGAACAGATAAGCTAGATTCATACCACCTGTGTCGTTCCATTGTAGTTTAATACAGCAAAAGATGTGTTTCAATAATCAAAGAAATGCCAAAACTTCAAAATTATATAAGCGTAATACAGCCAACTTTCGGAGCGACACAGTGTATATCATTCACTTTGTTGCAGAAACTCTGCTGAATTGTTCGATTCATATTAGAGAGTAGGCTTTAAAGGCAGGTTTGTAGAAAGTTTCAGTTGCAAGTCGAGATTTCAGGACAAAACATAAACATATAATTGTTTCTAGAAACTTGTCAATCTTCAAAGCAATATTTAGACAGGGATGCCACTTTTCTGCCAATCAGCGGATTTCCGCTTTTTATGTTTTATTTATTTATTTATTTATTAATCATTTTACATCATCAGCAGAATTTTTCTAAAAATTACATGGTGTTTGTTTAAGGGATGATCCTAGCGGGGGGCAAGATGGTGCTCGCAGGGATCACTCTAGACACGAAAAAAGGCAGGGTGCACATTGCAGAAAAAGGGCAGTGTTTGGGAGAAAAGGGCATATCATATCACACAAAAAGAGAGAGAGAGGGCAACTTTTGTAATTTTTGTCTACAAACACATAAGGGTAGCTTTTATAAACATACTTTTATGTCCGAAAATGTGTTTTCTTAATAGCAATTTTTAAGCAAGTGATTAAACAAATATTGAAACCAAATTTTATCAATTAATGAAATTTACACTTTTACAAAAATTGTTTAAGGTGGCCATTATGCTTTATTTCAACAACAACAACAAAACAAAAGAAGCATAAAAAAATTAAATTTTGCAATCATAAAATAAGGGGAATCCGGTTTCGCTGACAAATTTTTCATAATCACGCCAATTTTCGGACCCGAAAATGACCGAAAACATTCTGTTCTAGATTCAAATTTTATTGTATTCAGCGTCACTGCAACTTTTCTCTCAGTATATATGCTAGTTTGCAACTAGTAGAGGGGAAATGGAGCACTTGCCCCAGGCATAGTGCTTTTACGTCAAAATGGAAATGGAAAGAAGGGAGCGCCAAAACAAAGGTTTGTCCCGGGCAACTTGACCTCTAGTTGCAGCACTATATGCATAACATTTGGAAATATTCTGTAATAAGAATGCCAGTTTAGCTAAGACGTGTCCGAGGAAAAAATAAATTGCAAGTGCGCGACATAATAAAAAAGGAGGGGCGGGGGGAACAATAGTATTTCCTATTGTGGGCGGCGGCAAAGGATTTTCCAAACGGGTAAGAAGTCTTAATAATTATTGTTGTGTAATATTCGTAATTACATAATTATAAAATAACTCCTGACCCTTCAGGGATCGGAAAGAATTTGACCCTCTTACACAAATTTTTAATTTCCCAATCGATGAATTCAAAATAGTCTCAATGGCTCTCCCCACTGCACATTTTTGCACTGTCCATTGAGCTTTTGCTGAGCGCGTAGTACAGTAAAAATGAACATCCCAGGGGCATGTGCCTGTGCAGTCGACGAGACTTGCATTCTCGCAATCGTCGACGATTTCATTTTTTTGGAGCTGCTGCAAAAGAGACACAAATTTTGTATTGTCAGTTCCTACCCCTATCACCCCTAAAATAGTCCTATAGCAGAGCTGTCATCAATTTAGCCCTGATGCTGACCGGAAATTCGATATTTACAAGTAGTATTTCCTGACTGCTCCACACCCTGTCAATGAATCAATTTTTTCCTATTCTTTTTAGTACATCGACGGGGAGGAGTGTGTGTGTGTGTGTGTGGGGGGGGTTACCCCACACTTCCGGAATTGCCCTTGTCTTGAACTTTCTGTGCAGCCAACCTTAAGTTTGGATGAATGTGTTTTGAAAATCTGAAAAAAATAAACAACAACCAAGTGGCGTTTATTAATTACTTACAGCATTTATAAAAATTGTAAAGTGCCATTTACAGTAGGAAATAATTTATTGTTGTGACTAATCTTCTGGATGACAGATTGTTTCTCTAATGAGATATTTTGTGACCTGAAGCTACAGCGAACGGTTTTAATCCTCTCCTCAGGTCGGGAGCAAGAAGAGCGGTGACAGAGCAGATGTCCCCCCTCCTCCCCACACATCATTGATACGAGAATAAACAAATCAACTTCCTTGTTGTTGGAGAGAGGCTTTTTTGAGGTCTAGCCGGGACCACGTGGCCCCGGTCTAGCGGAGCGCCAGCAATCGTAACGAGAATCAAAGAAAAGGGGAAACAAGGAGGGGTGGAGAAAAGGAGAGCGGCATTTTGATTGAAAAACAAAAACAAAGAGGGTGGAATTTTATCAAGAAAAAGGGCAAGGAGGGCAGCATTTTACCGGAAAAAGGGCACCAAGGTGGGCCGCCCTCCTGAAACGCTCTAGAGTGATCCCTGGTGCTCGGCACGTGGGCGGCCAAACTTAAGGGGCAGTGAAATGATTATCAAACGACATAGAAAAAATGAAAACCTTATATGAATGTTTTAAAAAAAACTTTGAGTGAACAATACTTTAAACCTTAATCAGCCTGCTACAACTAAAATTTTGAAGTTTTTTTTTATTAGAAATTTTAAATCATACATTATGTCAGGATTTAACAACACATTTTCCCATTTTATCTGTAGTACTCACAATATTTTTGACTATACCAATCAGTGTTGCTTCGGGTGAAAGAAGCTTTTCAAAGTTAAGTTTGATTAAAAATTACTAAAGATCACCTATCTCACAAGAAAGGCTTATGAATTTGGATATTATTTCAATTGAAAGGGTCACCTGTAAGGCGGTAGACATTTCAAGTATTATAGATTAACTAGCTGAAGTACCCGTCGTTGAAGAGTTAGAACATAATGCAAATTTTCAAAAAGCTTGAATCTTCGTCACCATTGTAGAAATAGTATATTAGCAATAGTATAGAAATAAAAACTATATCTTCCGTGTATTGGTAAAAGATTACAGGTTTGGGAGTAACAAAGTGATCAGTAAATTTGACTATTATAGAGAACTTCTTTCTATTACAGGGGTCTGTCCAGGTCGAAATCGGGTCCGAAAACGGACTCTTCACAAAATTCAACAAGTTAAAAACGGACCCTTCACAAAATTCAATAATGGAAAAACGGACCCTTCACAAAATTCAATATCGGAAAAACGGACCCTTCACAAAATTCAGTTTGACCAAAACGGCCCTTTCACAAAATAACTATTGCACTTTTCAATTGAGTTTAGGAATTATTATCATTTAGCGATCGCCGATCGTCACCCAATAATATCTTGGCCGAAATGTAAACAATGTTGATGATGATGACGGTAGGTTGATTGGAGGCCCTAAGCCAGGGGGGTAAATTACACCGCCTACGATTGCAGTTTGAAGCAGACGCCTGCACTTGTTTGTTCTTCCTCCTAAGTTCCCCCCACCTGCTATGTAGGAGCTCTCTTTCTGGGAATAAAAATCAGACTAGTAGTGAGCGCTCATTTATTATTTCTTTTCATGTGAGTTGTGTTTATGCCAAAAAATTAAACATCGACTTATTCCACTATAATATTAATAAGGCTCATTGCCAGAAGAAAAGGTGATGACAGCTGTCATTCTCGGATAATTACAACATTCTTCATGAATAAAGCCAGTGGCGTATGTAAAAAGGTTGGCCAGGTTGGGGAGGAGATTAAAAGAAAGCACTTTGTTTTCCAAACTGGCACATTTATGCACCATGTAGTAAATGTTCAGAAATCGTTTGATGCAATCTCAAAATGATTAACTTAGTCCTAAATCTTATTCTAAAAGACAGACATAAATTCAGATCAATGCATGTTTGGAAATCGTGCAAACGTTCTAACTCGCAATAATTTGTTTTGCATTTTGAAATGAATCCGTAATTCTCTAATGTTTAGTAAATATTTATAATAACTATAAATAATCTGAAGTAGAAAGGCCATGTAATGATTACACTAAGAGCAATCATTAAGAACAACTTGCAAGAGTGCATAACATCCAATTCAAAAGAACGGGAGCTGAGGTCATTACGTGGCTAAGTCTAATCTTATTGTTTACTAATTCACAACTGCATACTTATGAAACATAACATCCTTACGGGTGAAATCATTTTGAACTCCCTTCTTTCCCCCCCAACTGAAAGCGTAATGTGCCAGATGGCCCTTTTACATTGCTGAAAAAACAAACATTCCAAGGGCATCTTTCAGATCACGCAAATAAAAGAAAACAGAAAAAATAATTATTAATAACAGGGTTGCCAGATCGAAATTTATGAAAATAGCCAAATGGCTTCTGAAAATGAGCCAAAAATAGCCAAACCGGCGATTGCAGCGCCACCTTTCGGATTTTTAATTAAGTTTTGCAGAATTTGAAATTGGAATAGAGTATGGACATGTTTTCTTACATAAGGGGGGGGGGCGACATTCTCAAAAAACCTTTTTATATAAAATGTTCATATTCCATATGTTTATAATGTTCATAAGCATTCTCGTTTATCTGATATCAATATACTTCATGTTGGATACATTTAATCAAGACAAAGATTCATATACCACTTCTTTTTGCAGAAATCTTTAATCTCCTGTGATTTTTCTTATGGAGAGGGGGAATTAAGAAGAAAAAAAAAGATTTTTGCATTTTGTAAATTCATAATTGAAAAAATTAAGTATTTACTACATTGGGAAAAAAACCTTAAACTAAATTCACATACTGTAATTATTTAGGGGCGCCTCAAAATTGGGGACCTGGGGCATATACCCCTGCGATAATTCAGGGCCTGTAAGCATTCTTATTTATCTAATATTAGCATGCTTCATGTTGGATACATTTAATCAGACAAAGATTCATATGCGCACACAAAAAACATAAAAGTAGTTGTCACACACAGTATCAACATGTAGGGAGCATCCCATTCAGACTTCTGCCTCAGGTCCCGGTTTGTCATAATCGGGCCCTGCTCCATCCCGAAACTAGGGAGAGCAGGATGGAGTCGATGCAGATGAAAACAAAGTCCGTTTTGCAACCCCTTCACAAAATTGCAATCGATTAAAACGGCCCTTCATTGACATTTTACCCTACATTTTAATGTGTTTTATAAATCATTTTAACAAAAAAACTGGCTTTCGTTAAAATTGATGTGAAAATTCATAAAAATAAGCAATTTTTGCTAAATGGGACCCTAGAAAAAATTCCTGAATCGACCCCTGGAGACAGACACGGGTAAGGGCATTTTTCCATTTATTTTACTGCAATTGATATATAGATGAGAAAATTTTGCACCCCTTCCCTCGAAAAGAAATCCTGGCTACGCCGCTGGCCCCCTTTCCCCAAAATTTATCCCCTCTCTTTTTGGTGAACTAAATGAACTTATTGTTCTTGAATACTCTTACTTAGCTTAAAATTTTCTACTCATCTCCCCACGAAATAAAATCCTGGCTACGCTACTGGCTAAATAGTGGAGTGTCGCTCGAACGATTATGTATATAAGCGCTTTGCGGTTAGGCTACTCCCCCTCCTTTAAAAACAAAGAATTCGAACGCGTGGTTCCCAGTCTACTTGCGATTATCGCTTCCTTGCATTCTGGTACAATACTATCACCTAAGCTATCAATATCCTTTTCAAAGCTCTGACCCCATGTTCCTCTCTCAGTCTCAATGCTAGAGTTAGTTGAGGTAACTGAATTTTCCTTCCTGCTAAGGCTGAAAAAGTTAGACAATTTCTTCAAAAAAGTTATCGAGTCAAATATGCTGAAAAAAAATTAGTTAAAATTGGACCAGTTTCTAGCAATCACAATAAAAATAGCCAAAAATTAGCCAAAATCAGGTTGGCTATTTTCTTTAAAAATTTTCTAGCCAAGCGTGATCAAAAATAGCCAAATTGGCTAATATTAGCCAAATCTGGCAACCGTGATTAATAAAAGGACATTTTATCTCGTTGAAAAAAAAAAAAAGCTGATTGGAATTTTGTGAAGGAACAGTTATACCTCCTGTTTTGTAAAGGGTCGTTTAAACGTGGATTTTG
>JAWZYV010019227.1:0-25001 GCA_038373885.1 Cheiracanthium punctorium
GAAAAACGTGTTTCCAAGCTCAGTTTTCTGACTATGTTAATAATACTTAATGCGAAGAAAAATGAGCAATGATTGCGAACTTCAAATACTTTGTCATTGAAGCAAACAGATATTCTGAATTTTCCTTCCATCGTGGTCTGAAGTTACGCCTTGGCTACAGCGAAGTCAGTGCAGTTGTTTCAAAATGAAAATAAATAGAGTGTAGCAACATTTGCTTTTACTATCCAGCCATTCAAATGAATGTCATCAAAACGAATAACTAAATGGCCCAATCAATTAAATGGCTTAGCTAACTCAGTTTCTAGAAACCATCCGTTAAGCTTTGGCTAAATGCAAACATTCCAACGTTCTGCTCCTCGAGGCATCTTCGTAAGAACAAGGGGCGTCACGCTTTCAATTAAAGTTTTATCACTTTTCCGCTACCGACGGGCTCCTCCATCGTTATGCCTATCTCAGCAACATTTCAAATAGCTTGGCATTCAAATAGTCGCCAAGCTTGGCGACTTTTGGTGTACGTGTGTGCATATTTAGCTCTCAAATCTCAAAAAAATTATGAAATTTCATATATAAGAATGTTGTAACATCTAGTTGTGCATCTCGATTTTTGGTTCCAATCTACTGGAGAGTTTATTTACAGGACCACCGAAAAGAATTTCAGTACCTTAATGTCTATGGACATCTTCATTATAATACAACTGTAGACAGTCATTGTTTGGTACATACCCAAAATCTCGCCGTCTGTCCTCGACCTTGGCGAGTTTTGGCGAAATATCGCCAAATTTGGCGATAGTCAGTCATTGGGTCCATGCCCAAAGTATCGCCATTTGTCATCGTTCTTGGAGAGTTTTGGCGAAATATCGCCAAATTTGGCGATAATCTGTCATTGTTTGGTTCATGCTTAAAATCTCGCCAAATGTCGTCGACATTGACGAGTTTCGCCGAAATATCGCCAAATTTGGCGCCAAAAATTATTTCCTATTTTGTATAACTCTAAAACTTTAACCCGTAGATTTTTTAACTTTGTATTTAGAACTATTGTAATATCTACCTGTTTTCAATATCTTTTTTGACAGCAATCGACTGAGAATTTATTTACATGGTGAGCCAAATGACTTTAAATACATTGAGGTGTATAGATGCATTCAATTCATTGAAAGTCTGTGGTCAATGACTACTTTGGCTATCCCCAAAATCTCGCTGACTATATCAAGTTTGTCGGCTTTTGGTGAAATATCGCCAAATAAAGTGTCAGAAGGAAATCTTTCAAATTAAACTCAGCTTGGCAATATCGAAATATTTGGCTAGAAATCGCTAAACCTTACTATTATTGATATTTTATCTCTTTCAAACAAATAAATTTAGAGGAAGTGCGTCGAAAATATTTTTGATCTAATGGACGTGCAAGGAAGTCATGTGTTGGACACATCAGATTTTTTAAAAATTGCTTTTAAAATTTTTCTATGTTTATGTGTACTTGGGGTTGCATGACGCTTTGAATGGGCCATTCTAAAGCCATCAAGCTGTCGAGATCCCGACATGGAAAAATACCCAGTATTTGCGATATAGAGTTCTGTTAAAACTTCAAGACAGCCTCGATAGCCCTCATTAAACTGTATGACTGCATCCTACGCCCCCCCCCATTTCACAGTTTCGTTGCCAGAAATATTGAACACATTCTAAAAAATTTGAAGTTTTCTATTTTATTTTTTATAACTAGTAACAAAGTTGACTATTAAGATTAGATAAAATAGTAATGCAAACAAACATTTACAGCGCTCACTTCCGGCGCCAGACTCCTACTTCCGGTTTGGAAATCTTCCAAATGTCTTCTATTAAAATTCGTACAACTCAAGTTCTAAACAGGTTATAAAGAAAATTCAAACGGATTTAGAAAGCTAATAAATTAAGCTTTAACCCTCTCGTCACCCTGAACCTCATAGGAGGCTCCTACTTCAAATAGCAATATTGAGAGAGAAAACAATTAAATTGAGTATTTTTTTCTTTGTGATATGAATATCATTCAGTCATGTAGAAAGTATAGGAGGCTCTTCACTCGATGCATAAAACGTGCCTAGATTGCAGTATTAGTCCATTTAGGTCATTTTTTTACAGTTTTCGCTTATTGTTTCAGGAGAAAAATTAAGAAAAGAGGGACGCTGCTTTTTGACCGTTTTTTTCTTTTTAATGCAAGTATAGTGTTTGTTTGTTTTTTTGTTATTCCTCAACCTTTACATAATAGGCGCATCCTTTTCAATTAATTTGAGCGTCACAAAATGCTTCGAAAAGGCAGAAATGAATATTAGAAAAATCGAATATGAATCGAAATTAGAAAAAAATATTTTTGCACGATTTATAATAGCATTTCAGATGCATTCAATGCTAGACAGATTTATTTTCTCTGATTTTTCATAATTCGGTGACGAGAGGGTTAATAAGAAGCCAAAAAATAAAAATCGGATTTTTTGACCGAAAATTGCATTTTAAAGGTAGGCAGGCACCTTAAGAATGTCCTAATTCAGTACAAACATTCAAAAGTAATGGAGACCCATAAACCATTAAAAATGAAACATCCAAATGTGCCACTTCTGTTCTGTAACAACGATACCAGTTGAATATTCATTATCTGCATAATGAAGTCATTTTCTCCACGAGGTTTACACGTATATATGGGCAACTATTCCCAAATGAACGTGGGTGTTCATGTTCATTTTCTGTTTCGGGGCTATAATGCTCACATTTGTGGAAGGATCGTTCGTCTAGGAACATCGCCGCTAAGGGGTTTTGTGTTATGCGCTGGAAAATTTCTTTGTTCATTTTATGGAGGGCGCTTTACGTGTCACACGTTGATTTATAAATCTAGTTTACGCGATCAGTGGCACGTTTTAATGGGATGAACGGTAGGGTAGGCCAATTTTAAATAGGAATATAGTTTTAAAAAAACTAAAACACACGCTTTAGTGATAAATTGAACTCACTAAAACATGAAAAATAATTTTTAATGTAGAAATAAATGAATGGACGAAAAATAGTATTATTGGGAAAAAAGTGTAGGGGCGCTTTGTGCTCTATTTTTTGTATCATTTTTGTACTCATCGTACCGATCGAATATTCTCAAGAACGGATAGAGGGAGCACCCCCCCCCACTTTTTTCGCAATAATACTATTTGTCGTTCATTCATTTATTTCTATATTAAGAATTATTTTTCACTTTTTAGAGAGTTCAATGGATCACTATGCGTGTTTTTGAGATTTTTAAACTATATTTTCACTTTTTAATTCGATTTGCTATAAAAGCGTGTTTTTTAAACTGTATTTATTTAAAATTTATATATTTTAAATTTTCGATACCTCTCATAAGACTCAAAGGAACACTCAGTTGGAAAGTACGAACTGTGAGATAATTTATTTTCACAGTGCACCAGAGGCGTAGCCAGGATTTTATTTCGGGGTGGCCTGGGTATCCAATTTAAAGCTGAAGTTCAATAGCAAGCTAAATAAAGGTCCCATTTAGGGGGAGGGCAGCATCCCCCTCAGCCCCTCCCTCTAGCTACGCCCTTGCTGTGCACCAAAGTATTCATTAACCTGCATTTAAATGCTACCTTCCTCACTAAAAAGGAAAAATAGGTCTCTCATCAACAAACAAGTTTCATAACGACTACAACAAGCACAAACATCCATAGAATAATATACAATATTGTTGTAAAATTTTTAGATTTGCCATCTCAATTTCAAAAACGTAACTAACCAAACATACCGTTGAATACAATTACCCATAGCGAGAGAGGTTCTACTCCATGGTGCTGAGCCGAGTGCCGAAAGGGTACGCATGCGTAGACTGCGCACTTGCTCTCGCTCTCACGCAAAGGATCTTTAAGAAAATTACGAATCCCGACGATCCCAATCAGGATAATGGGATGAACTTATCCAATTATTGTACTGTCATCGGTCCTTGATAAGTCTACAGTGTTTCAATTAAATCTGAAATTTCGTCAAAATCGAGTTCAAAGGAGTCGGTTACAAACAGACAAACAAACATACAGTGAACCTAATAAAAACGTGTTAAACATTACGTCCTCTTGTAAAACATTATGGTGATTGGACACTATTTTCTGCTTCCAACTCGGACTTGAATTTTTAGAATTCGGATAAAAATAGACACTTTTTACTCGGAGTGAAAGACATAATTATTTTCCCCTATTATTATTCTAATAGTGCGGGAAAGGAGCCAACTGGGTTTCATAATACATGCCTAAATTATTTTTCTTATCCAATAATATCATCTCTCTTCATATCGCACTTCCAATTTTGCAATTCTCGACGAAAAATGCACTTTTACGTATAATACCACATTGGCGCTTTGTGAAGGTGCGTTCAGACTACGTTCTTATTGTCGTTCGAGTTCTTATTGTAGCTATCGTTCTTAGTTATGACGTCAGTTAGCGACGATAAAACCAGTTTTCTGGGATTTAAGTTCTTTCCAAATCCGTGCCTAACGTCTCTATGATTCCCACTCTTCTTTTGTTAATAAGTTTTCAAGTTGGGGAAAGGATCATCAATCATTGTTCCCGCATGCACCGCACTCAACCCTTTTTCGTTTCACCAGCCGATGCGAATACGTCATTACAAAACTTTAAAGTCCAGAGTGTGAACCCTCTGTTTCTTTGTGCTTAAGATTTTTGCGACATTAACTACAAGAAGAACGATAAAAACGCTAGTCTGAACGCACCTTGAGCTGCCCAGAAGAAAAGAAGGGACGGTTTAGTTCCTTCAACTGCTGTTGGAATTTCATTCTTAGTACTGTTAAGTCACGTTGGGCAATTCAGATTACGTCTATGTATTGTTTATCAAGCGTGCTATTATGTCTTACAAATTTTCGGTCTGTTTCTGCCTCCTGGCTGCTAAAAATTGTTAAAATTTCGTGTACCACTCGTCACATAGTTAAATTTTGCTTTTTCTTGCATCGAAATCGGTCCACTTGAACGCCAGATACGGAGTTTTTGGACATCACTATTCGTTTTTATAGGGTTTTCTAGAAATCTCGAGAAATTTGGATGATAGAGCCTCGTTGGCCTCACTTTTTGGGGGACTTATTTTTGTCGCCCAATTGGGCGATGTGTCGCCAAAAAGTCAACAAGCTTGGCGACGTTTCGGACATTGGGCGCGATTTTTCTAATGGTGTTTTCCCCATTAACATCACATATTAGCCTTCTATTCATTAATATTTCTATGACGTAGTCAAATACTAACTTCGTTGGCCTCGCTTTTGAAGGTCTGAAATCCACTTTTTCTGTAATGATTGCCGTTATCTTCATTTAAAACTAGAAATTTCTTGAACTATTTTTTAAGGTTTCTAATTTGCTAAATACGGTTCAAAAGATTTTTTGAGTAAGAATGGTTGTGGATGACAGGTTAAACCCTCCTCGTGTTCTGAATTTCAAGAAAGGTATCTGGAGGATCATGACAATGCCTCCTAGAAATAGAAAGCCTTACAACGCCTGCGTCATCAAGCTTTGACGTCATCACTCAGCCTGCGAAAGGGACGTCCTCACAGTTGTCATTCCACAAAATAAAACTATTTAAAATCTCGGGTGAATGCTACCAATATTAAAAACTATCTTAAAGTAAAGATTAAAATTGAAACATCTTTCTCATAAAATTATATTCATTATGATCTATTTCCTTATTATATTATCTAATGAGTCATGATTAAAAAGTGAAATTCCTCGTAAAATGATACTTTTTATCTCAAATGACTAAAATTTTGCTATTCATGGGTAAATTAAAAAGAAATTTTATTTCATGATAATACCACTTTTAAATTTGACCTAATGATGACGTCCAAACTGGGTGACGTAGGAGTGAGTTGTGAGGCTTTCTCTATATCTAGGAGGCCTTGGTCATGACCGGAACTTGCTTCACGCGCTTCGAGAATTCAATTATTGTCATTTTGGAAAGAAATGTACTTTCAGTAGCATTTTGAAACATACCACATGTAAATTAATTTTGATAACGTAAAGAAAAGAAGAAATTCCTAACCTGTCATTCGAAAATTTTAAGGTATTCATGTTTTTTTCAATGGATAGGCCTATGTTGGACCGTTCCGAGCTAAAATAATTTCGCACCCCACCCCTGAAATCGGTCACGAAACACCTCTGTCCCCTCCATGATTATGATTTCTTTAAACATAACATTTCGCAAATCGCTGTTACTCCACGCAAGAAGGGAAAAGACATACTACACACAAAAAACAATATTAATGACAATAAAACCGACTTTTTCCATCCAAATCGGCTTACCGAAATGTTTCACGATATCCTCATACTTCTTTTGACTGCCTACAATGAAATAAAAATAAATCTAATGAAACGCTGACTACCACGGTGTCGGCATTGTTGGCATCCTCTGTCATAAGGATGAATATGTACCTTCCATTACCAGCAATATCATAATAATCACCATGGTCATAATCTATATAAATAAAATTAGACTTTTGTCTGTACATTTCTTGGAATTCAAAAATTTTACAATTTCTATCCGTTTCAAGCACCCGGGATTCCGATGCGACCCTCAAAAAAAAGTTTGTCTGTCTGTCATTCTGTCCTTCTGTCATTCTGTCATTCTGTCCGTGACGCTTTTTTTGTTTAAGCATCACGTAAAAACGACTAAAGCGAATGATATGAAATTTTGTGTCATGATAGGTGGTCACTCAACTTAAAGCATAGGCGTCGAATTTTAAAAAAATCTTGATTGGATTTTCCGATTTTGCGAAAATCGTTTCAAACTGCGTAAATTTGTGCTCAAGCATCCCGCAAAAACGACTGAAGCGAATGATATGAAATTGGGTGTCATGATAGGTGGTCACTCAACTTAAACTATAAACATCTAATTAAAAAAATCGATCAGATTTCGAGATTTTGTGAAAATCGTTTAAAACTGAGTGAATCTTTGTTCCCGCATTACGTAATAACGACTAAAGCGAATGATATGAAATTGGGTCACACAATAGATGGTTGCTCAACATAAACTATAGGAGTCCAATTCTTTAAACATTTTTATTAGATTTTGAGATTTTGTGAAAATTCTCTCAAAATGCGTTTATATTTCTTCAAACATCACGTAATAACGACTAATACGAATGATACGAAATTTAGTGATAGGATAGGTAGTTGCTAATCTTAATTTATAGGCGTTGAATTTTTAAAATATTTTGATTACATTTTGAGATTTTGCGAAAATCGTTTTAAAATGCTGAAAATTTGTTCCAGCATCACGAAATAAAGACTGCAGGGAATGAAACGAATTTGGTTGACAGGATAGGTTGTCACTCAACTTAAATTCTAGGCTTCCATTTTTTCAAAAATGTTGATTGAATTTTTAGATTTTGCGAAAATTATTTCAATATGCGTCAATATTCGTTCACGCATCACATAATTACGACTAATGCGAATGAATTGATATTACTTAATTACTCTCTAACCTGTAATATTTTAACAATACATAAAAATTATAACTTCGCTTTCTTTACTTTGGCAACATACTACATCCATTCTGTGTACTCATACAATGCTGACGAAAGATCTTGCTTTTTTTGGAAATTTGCATTCACTAACCCGTCGAGGACGGGTACTTCAGCTACTCATGAATAAATTTTAAAATCATGGCTACAATTTTTCAGTTTCCTTTCGTTTGGGGTATAATAAAGGCTTCATTATTAGGAGAGCATAGACAGCTATTTTCATCGGACGTGTTCATTAGATCGTTCATCTTGCTCAAAGATCATCAAAATTTAAGGGGGTTATTAAGATAAGGGTATATTTTTGATTCCATTTTACTTTAATTCCCTCGACTTTGTTGGAGATTTGGATACTCATTGACTGAATAAACATGACTGAATAAACAAGCAAAGAAGAGGCCTACTAAGCCATTTTTAGCACTGAGTGTATATAATTTAAATATAATTTTAAGCTAGAAAATCGGGCATTTTCTTCATCTGCTGACCCGAATGAAAATCTACAAAAATTTCCTGACAAAGGCTGTCGAGTGGAAAAATGTGTTATATTGCAGCTGTTGTGTTACGACACCACAGTACGCAAATGAAAACAGGTTGAGAACCACTGGTCTAAAGTAGACTTGTATTGGGAAAGGAATTTTAATGAAAGTAATCATAAGAACATGAACTAATACTGGATTTTGCCAAGTAGTATTGACTGTCATTATTTCATGTTGTTTTATTTTGAAGTATTATTGAACGCTGTGTGTTTCTGCAGATAATGATTCGAAGAATGACGATTACCTTTGTCATTTATTTGAAGGTTCTTTGGAACTCAAAAGAAAATATTTGTTGAGCGTAATTTTTTTAATTGCTTTCTAGAAAATAGCCTTGCATAAAATCAAAAGATCACATTCCTGTTTAAATAATGAATAGAAATTAATCACAAATATTAAAATTATAAAATTAATAAAATATAAAGAATATTATATTACAAGCGAAATTAATTTTCATAAATATTTTTTCGTATACAAAAATATGAGTGCAGGATTACTATATAAAGGAATCAATCAATGAATAAATTTATAATCTATTATATAAATGTGAAAGTTTGTTTGTTTGTTTATTTGTCCGGGAACTCCTCACACACCGTCAGACCGATCGGCTTGAAATTTTGCACTTACACGTAAAATGACATAGAATAGGCCGTAGGCTACTTTAAAATTCTGGAAATCCACCCGTTCCCTAATTTTTAACGATTTTTTGCAATTTTCAGGGTAGAAAGCTACTCAAATGTCCGATTTCAGCATATTCGTGAGCATACGCTGAGACGGTTAGTCGCAGACTTACCGAAATTTGCATACGGTTTCATTAGGACAGATCCTAACACGCCCCGGAGCAATTTTTTTCGAAATTCGAATTAGAAAATGTTTTACTTTATGTTTTGTCCGATTTTTAGCGATTTTTCTCGCTTAATACGTTATAACGCCGGTAATTACACTCGCAAGAAAACGATATTTACATCGTCGGGTAGAGGAGAAAATTTTCTTTTGAAAACTGTTTGTTCGGACTGTGTAACATAATTTGCGGATTTTTGGGAATTTTTCAAATAAAATTAAATTTGACTCTGACTTTCGTAAAATATTTTTAAAACTGCTGCATCTTGAATTCTATCCGGCATAACTTTTTTATATTTAGTCAAATAACGGAGCATACATTTCGCCCTCTTTTAAAAGAGAAACCAGAGGAAAATATAAATAAGATATTTTTTACGAATTTTTAAGTAAAGAAGGATTTTCATGTCAATAGCAGCTGCTTAAAATTTGCGGTATGATTATCTTGGAAACAGTAACAATGATTAAAATTGCCAGTTGAAAAAAATAAATAAAACTACTTTAAAATAACTGAGTTTTCGCATGTGAAATGTGTATGTTTTTGATGTCACAAGTTTACAACCCCTTTCGAAAGTCAATCAGAATAACGGACTCATAAGCAAAACATACGCCACGCATGAAATAATTCTATATTTTATTTTCCGTTACCAGAAAAAAAATTGAATGCTGTTTTTTCACCAGTGAATTATCCAACATTATTTACAATTGAGATTTTAAACGGGACACGTTTTCGATCGCAGGAAATATATTGCGGTGTTAAACAGGACCTGATTATGACCAGCGGGGGGCCCCGGGCATTGATGAATTTGGGGGCCCCCCATCTATGAAATTTGTTTTACTTTTCATAAAATTTTGTTGTTAAAAAAAAAGAACATTTGAAATTGGGGGCCATTTCGATCCGGGGCCCCTGGGCAAAGTCCCGATTTGCCCGTGCGATAATAGGGCCCTGGTGCTAAATCCGCCAATCTGACAAGAATTATGCGTAAAAATTTATGGAGCTGATTTAGTGGCAACCATTAAGTGAAATGATTATCGTTTATGCTAATGCGTAAATTGCAAAGTATCACCAAAGAGTTAAAGACTGCATTCGTAACAAATATCTAAACCGTTTCTTTAAATTAAGCATTAACGGTTTCAAAACGAAAATATATTGTATTGGTATCAGTAAAAGATAGTATAAGTAATAGTAGTAGATATGCTAAGGCAATATTGATCAGGGCACAATATACCGCATTAATAAATATTTCGTGAAACTAAGTCTTCTATTTATTTTTGAACAGCCGTATTACTTCACAGCTAACTAAACATTAAGTAATTCTACGCCACGTTAATATATCCCGCGGTAGTTTCAACAGAAAAGACTGCAACAGAACTTTCTTTTTTCTTGCAGATTCTGTTTTGTCACAGGTAGTTATGATCACATTTTAGGAAAATGTTTTCATCTTGCCTTGCGAAGAGCGGGTACACAACTATTTTAACTATAAAATAAACCGGTTCTCTATATCATGTAGTATCTAAGGTATTAATGGGATAACTTAAATCTAAAAATGAATATGATGTAACAATGAGACATTTTGAAAATTAGGAATTTTCACTGCAAACCGTCAACGCTTTTCTTTTCTAATCGCGAATGACATAGACATAGTTTTTTGCGTCATAATATTAACAATGGTCTCAGGTCAGTACTTATTCCAACTTTACAAATAACTAATGAGTATCTTTACGCCAAGAGTCAAATCATTTTGCTTATTTTTAGATTACAAATCACTAGAATCAATTCGAACTATACATGTAAGAAAAAGTTTCGTTCCCTACCGTACGGAGAACGGGCACGCAGCTAGTAATAAATAATTGAAAGAGCCGGACTCATTGGATATTTCGATAATGCATGTTATATTAATATCGAACTGAAACCAATTAAACTTTGCATTGATATTAATTGTATTTCTAGTTAAGTTATTTTCGTAGCTTTAATACATTAAAATAAAATTATCTAGTATTTTATACTTTATAGTTTTCATCAGAATGCAGTTCCTCTTAGATTATATCTGAGAACTTTCTTTAGTTCTTATAAATATTCGATATGTTTCAAATGTTATCGCTTAAGGCTTCGCAATTTGTTTTCCGTACATTTTAAAATTCCCTTTTTTCATAAACATAAACAAAAAAGTATGTGAATGTACAATTAAGCATTTCGGAAGCAAACTTTGTTTTCAAATAAAAAATATACGACTCTCGCAGAAGAATATTTCGCCTATTTTTACATAAAGCCTCGGGCGATCCCTATAAAGATCACAAAATCCCATTTTTAACCGACGAAAAACGGAGGAGGTTCTCAAGTCGACGCGTATATTTTTTTTTATGTATGATCACGCATAACATTTTCAGAGTAATCCGATTTTGATAATTCTTTTTTTATTGGAAAGGGTATACGCCGAAGTGGGTCCCATATAGATTTGGAAAAAATATTCCAACCCTAAGGGTAGGAAAACAGGGGATGATTGATTTTTCACTCACTGATTATAATGTATGAACACGCATAAAATATGACTTTTAAATAGCTATTTATTTATTTTTTTAAATGCCAGCTCGTTTAGTGATCTTTTTCCTTTTCCTCGTGAAAATGTAATAGTATTCCTTAAATTTTATAGTTTTCATAAAATAAAATAGAAGCTCTAACGAGGCATATAAGCTCTTGAATCGATCTTTGTTAGATGCTATTACGAGAAGAGTTGATTTTTTTTTAATGGACGGTGTCCGTGTGACGTCATTTTTCAGCCAACACGTGACCTCCAACCCATCAACTTAAAATGTAGTTTCAGTTGACACTCGATGTTTCAATCTGATTAGTTCAAATTTGTATTTTCCACCGACACGTGATTGAAATAGCCTCGTATCGATATCGTCCTTTGCAAGTGATATTGGCGACGTTTTTACGTCGCCGTTTAAAACTGCACATCAACCACCTGTACATCTTCGTTGACTGTACATAGCACATATGTGTACATTTTGTTTTCGCTTGTTAAAACAATTCTTTTAAGATTTCTTGTAGTTCTGAATTTACGTACATATGCATCGATGCTTTAATTTTGAATAAATGATTTTAACGCACGCGAATGTGTAAATCCCACGCACACATTTTGTTTATGTTTGCCGCTTCGCAAAAAAGTATTTGAATGTTATTAAAATTTCCGAAATTCAATTTGTTATTTTTTTTTTTTAGAAATTCATACAGCTAAAAAGATCTGGTCTATGTTCCGTATCCGGTGCTGTTTACATTTTGATGTTCATTTAGTGTTGGTTCTGGCGCCATCGTGGGCGATGTTCAGTGGGAGTGAAGTACCCTGCCGGTGGTAGTTTAGACTGGCAACCATAAAGAAATGTGTACCTTTTGGAGGTATGATAATGCGTCAAATATTGCAAATTGAATATTTCAGAACTGTTGAAAGATCCGAAATTTCTTGAATTTTCGCGCATGCGTAATAGTTATTTTTACTTTCCGAACATGTACCATGTAAGGAAAGTATTGTAATCATGAAAAAATTCGACTTCGAGATTTCGGTGTTTTTACGCGTTTTGAGGGCTTCTGAATCCATTTATGCTATTTTTACGAGATGTATGTATGTATGTATGTGTGTGTGTGTGTGTGTGTGTGTGTGTGTGTGTGTGTGTGTGTGTGTGTGTGTGTGTGTATGTGTGTTTGTGTGTATGTGAGTGAACACGATAGCTCCTGAACGGAGCATTCGATTGAGCTCAAATTGGATATATATGTCATAAACCACTGTCGCAAGACCGGTATTGATTTTGGTGTGTATAGGACTTATAGTTTTTCTACAGGGCTACGACAAAGATTTCTTTTACATTATAGCCTATGGGGGGAATTTCTTGAAAGTGCGCTAGCGTTGAAACGGTGCATTCGATTGAGCTTCAATTTGGTATATATATTTGAATTATTCATCGATTAAAATTTATTTAAATGCTTGGTAATGATGTTAATCGTAAGTGTTCGGAAAGTGGAGTGGAGTCACTCCAGAATTTTTAATTCTAGCTACCGTGTGACGTACACAGATGAACGTAAAGAATTCGCTTGCTCAATTTGACGTCACTAAGCTGTTAATTTGTGTTTATAGCCACAAAAAATATAAAATAAAAACTTTTAAACAAAAAAATTAAACCGCCGAAAGACTCTAAAGCAAAAAATAATAAACCTTTTTTTTTTTAATTAACCTTAATATCTAAGTTCTTAAACTAATGTAAGTATACCTAAGTAATTTTGAGTCGTTGCCAAACAACCCATGAACAAAGATCACTCAATTACCTTAAATTTAAAGAAATAACCAAATCAAATTAACAATGCTACGTGGAATCTCCGGCGATAAACATTCCCAAAAATGCGCTCTCCGAACGCCGCTCACGATCAACGAGCTTTCGCAGAAATGCAGAGAGGTCTACTTTGTAGTACACAACTCAGCATTAAAATCTGTGTGTGAACAATAAATGACTCCTATTAATAATGGAGCTTTAGGCAATTGAGTGATCTTTGTTCATTGGTTGTTTGGCACCAACTCAAAATTACTTAGGTATACCTACATTAGTTTAAGAACTTAGTTATTAAGGTTAATTAAAAAAAATGTTTATTATATTTTGCTTTTGAGTTTTTCGGCGGTTTAATTTTTTTGTTAAAAAGTTTTTATTTTTTATTCGTGTGTGTTTGTGTGTAATTATTGTATTTGGTGGATAGATATATTTTTAAATATTTCTCTGTTTCTTTGTTATGACAAAAATAATGTTGATTATGTCGTTGTTTATTTATTGTTCCATTTCATTTTATTTATAATTATTAGTTTGTTTCAATATTTTCGCTCATATTACAAGGTTGTTATGTTTTTTAATATACTGACTCTCCTTGATTTTGCTTCTCATTTTTATTAGATTTATTTCCTAAACCTAACTTTCAAAATGCTGTTTTTTTTTTTCTTCGTGACATACACGTACGATGACCAAGATTTTTTAACTAAAATTTTGATTATTAATAAATTTGAATGTTTGTTTTTGCTGTAACTACATAAAACTAGTAAAACTAAATCGGATGTAAAAAATGAATGCGTATGCAGCCTTTTTAGATCGATGATCAGTGGCCTACCCAAGGGAGGGTGTTAGGGGGGCCACAACCTCCCCATGAGGAATTTTTTGCCATACAAAATGTATATTCTTCACTCACTTATCACACACACATATAAATATATGTGAGTTGCAGTAGTCGTAACCCCCCCCCCCATGAAAAATTTCTGGCTACGCCACTGTCGATGATAGTATTAGTTAACGCAATGTTCTTAATGAATGAAACTCTGTCATTAACTTCAACTAAGTATTTTTCACAGTCATGCAACACTCTATCAGTATACAAAATTTTAAATCGGTTCGCTGATGAATACAAAAAAATATTAAACGGTCACTAGTCGTCTTAAGTCAACTAAATTTCCATGTACAGTAATATTTATCGGGAGCAAACCACCCCCCCCCCCAAAAAAAAAAAAGTCAATTGTTAAGAGAAGTAGTCAGTCAAAGATATATAAACATTTATTAGGAAAAAAAAAAGGATTGCTAACAGAAGTGGTCGCTCAAACGGTTTTTTTTTTTTTTTTTGGTGGGGGGGGGGGATTCATCTAAGGAACTAGCAAAGCGCATTTGAAGTGAAATACATAAAAATACTTCTTCCTTTCGAAAAAAAAAAATCACATTTAGAGTAAATGGCACGCAATATTCTATAATGGGATATACACCATGAGTCATTAAGTTTCAATCCAAAAAACGCGATTTCAAATTAAAACGAAAAAACAAACAATCTACGTCCATTTCACTGCAATTCGAAAGGGAAATCATTTGTCATAAGCGCATCTAATCTAACAGGAGCTCTGAATCGAAATCGTAGAAAAATATATGAACTTTTTTTGTTTTGAGTCGTTTATTCTCTTTGAACGGCGTCATTCGATGATAAAGTCGGCAGGATACATGCCCAAGTCGTTTTTACATTCAACGCTTTAATGCTTCCGGTTTTTGTCACGGTTGTTAACGTCGATGCTAGTGTTTCGCTATCAGTGTACTGTAATGAGTGTCATTCCAGGCATTTTTTAGTAACAGCATCTTAAAATACGTTTGATTGGGGTCATTTGATATCAGTTTGACGAAAAATAAAATTGGTACTTACATTAATTTCTATAAAAGGCTTTAGTATGCAATCTGTTATATCCTGTATCCATTCGTTTGTTCTTTCAACATGCAACAAGTAGGCCTTCTAAATTTAGATTTACTGAACACTGCGGCTTAACGGGACGCCCCCCCTTCTTGCCTCGTGTAACGCCCTTGCTACGCCCATCGTTCAAACCATGTTAAAGCAGTTCTTTTTAAAATGGACCATAAACATAGAGTATCGACATCTGTGTTTATTATCACGTTATGGAAACACTTAAATGTGTTGTATTCTCAATGAATCAGTAGATGTAACATTTTCTAAAAACTTCGGTGAAAGGTGGATGTAGAAGCTATCATGGGTTGACTCCTCCGCTGCATAAAAGTACTAACAAGTGAGAAATTTCTTAATAAGTGAAAAATTGTAAATGAAACTCTCATTCCACATAAGAAACGCTGAAAACACTCCAAAATTCGATTATCATCGGCATCTCATACAAACCTACATTTACTTACTGTCCATTCAACCAACAGTTTTTCTAAATTTGCCTTCAATCGCGGCCTAAACTGACGCTCTGGCTATGCCCATGTCAATGCAGTTTGTTTCAAAATGAAAGTAAACACAGGGTAGCAACATCTACATTGACTGCATTCATTATCCAGTCATTCAAATGAACAACATCATCTTTGTGTTACGCAAACGCTCTTTTTCTTTATTTTCAATAAAGCGAACAGTCATTCTAAATCGGCCTTAATTCGCGATCTAAGGTGACGCCTCGGCTACGCCCATGTCGACGCAGTTTTACAAAATGAGAACAAACATACGATAGCAACATCTATGTTTATTATCCAGGCATCCAAATGAGTGTATTACTTCAGTTGACAATAAATTAAAAAACTTATATAACTCAATTTCTAGAAAACATCCATTAGGCTTTGGCTGAAAGCAAAAATTCAAATGTTCTGCTCCAAGAGGCATCTTCGTAAGAACAATGAGCGTCACCTGGCGTCCCCTTTTCCTCCTTCTACGGCCTCCCACATCGTTTTGGCTATCTGTACAAGATTTCGAGTAGATGGGTGGAACAACGTAGATCTGCTAGCCCGATGGACGTAAAAAGTTTCTGTCTGAGTGGAACAATCCTGAGGTGCCCCAATTTTAAACCTTTAATCGGATGCTCATTGAAAATTTCCTTTAAGAGAGAAAAGGACTATGCAGAATTATTATTCAAAAATGATTTTTTCAAAAGCTGTGTTCATTCGAAATGGAACAAACCGTTCTACGAAATTCACCAGACATTGTGGCTTAAGGTGACGCCCCTCGCGGCCTCATGTGACGCCCATCGTTAAAAACACGTTAACGTGCAGTCCTTTTTAAAATGAACACTAAATATAGGGTACCAACATCTGTATTTATTACAGCGTCATTAAACCTAATTCATTTTTTATTGTCCTTTTAATGAATCAGTACATCTACAATTTTTTAAAAACTTACGTGAGAGGCGTGCCCAGAATCTGTCATTGGTCGACTCCTTCGCTGGATAAAAATAATGAAAAGTCAGAAAATCCTTACTAGGTTAAAAATTATAAATAAAAACTCATTCTAGGTTGAGGAATGCTGAGAGCACTTCAGAAATCGAAATCGTTATTTTATACAAACGTTCATTTGTTTATTGTCATTGAAGCAATCAGATATTCTAAATTTTCCTTCATTCGTGCTCTGAAGTGACGCTCTGGCTACGCCCATGTCAACGTATTTTTTTTTCAAAATGAACGTAGAAACAGGGTACAACAACTGCATTTACTATCCAGTCATTTAATAGTGCAGTCAGTTAATTCACAGGGTCCCCCGCAGAGGTGTCCCCCTTTCCAATAAAAAAGAATTTCGGAAATCGGTCATGGCGGTCAAAAATGATCGCTGTACATACATATATTGCGTTAAACATAGCACCTCTTCCTTTAGAGAAGTCGGTAAAAAAAGTAATATCAGAAAAACCAACATTTCGCGCATTATATAGAATTCACAAAGTTAAGAAGCGAAACATACCAATACCCAAACAGCACACGCAAATCCCGGGATCACAAAGGGACACCCACGAGGATTACACAGATTAGAGAAGGATAAAAAAGGGAATCAAAATCCTTGTTTGCAGATCTCTTCTCACGCTGGCTGACACCAGGTGCTCACACAAAGACTGCCCATGCCCACTTCATCCCCTCTTAGCAGAAACGTGACAAGAATCACGGGATGAAAAGATTGGAGACCCGGATCAGAGCACGATTACAAGATAGGAATATACAGCGGTGGCCACATTTTTTTTTTTCCCTACGTTCGTGTACGTATAAAAAATGTTCTGTTTGACAAAATGCTAACTGTTTTACATAATATTAAAGATAAACTATATAAATAACATTAGACTTTTGTCTGTACATTTCTTGGAATTGAAAAATTTTGCGATTTCTATCCGTTTCAAGCACCCGGGAATCCGACCCTCAAAAAAAAGTTTGTCTGTCTGTCATTCTGTCCGTGACGCTTTTTTTGTTTAAGCATCACGTAAAAACGACTGAAGCGAATGATATGAAATTGGGTGTCATGATAGGTGGTCACTCAACTTAAAACATAGGCGTCCAATTTTTAAAAAATCTGATTAGATTTTCAGATTTTGCGAAAATCGTTTCAAACTGCGAAAATTTGTGTTCAAGCATCACGCAAAAACGACTGAAGCGAATGATATGAAATTGGGTGTCATGATAGGTGGTCACTCAACTTAAAACATAGGCGTCGAATTTTAAAAAAATCTTGATTAGATTTTCAGATTTTGCGAAAATCGTTTCAAACTGCGTAAATTTGTGTTCGCACATCACGTAATAACTGCAAAGGTGAAAAAATGATATTTGGTGAAAGGATAGGTGGTCACTCACCTTAAACTATAAGCATCTAATTAAAAAAAATCCATCAGATTTCGAGATTTTGTGAAAATCGTTTAAAACTGAGTGAATCTTTGTTCCCGTATTACGTAATAACGACTAAAGCGAATGATATGAAATTGGGTCACACGATAGATGGTTGCTCAACATAAACTATAGGAGTCCAATTTTTTAAACATTTTTATTAGATTTTGAGATTTTGTGAAAATTCTCTCAAAATACGTTTATATTTCTTCAAACATCACGTAATAACGACTAATACGAATGATACGAAATTGAGTGATATGATAGGTAGTTACTAATCTTAATTTATAGGCGTTGAATTTTAAAAATATTTTGCTTACATTTTGAGATTTTTCGAAAATCGTTTTAAAATGCTGAAAATTTGTTCCAGCATCACGAAATAAAGACTGCAGGGAATGAAACGAATTTGGGTGACATGATAGGTTGTCACTCAACTTAAATTCTAGGCTTCCAATTTTTCAAAAATGTTGATTAAATTTTGAGATTTTGCGAAAATTATTTCAATATGCGTCAATATTCGTTCGCGCATCCCATAATTACGACTCAAGCGAATGAAATGATATTACTTAGTTACTCTCTAACCTGCAATATTTTAACAATACATAAAAATTATAACTTCGCTTTCTTTAATTTGGCAACCTACTACATCCATTCTGTGTACTCCTACAATGCTGACGAAAGTTCTTGCTTTTTGGAAATTTTCATTCACTAACCCGTCGAGGACGGGTACTTCAGCTAGTTTAATACTAATTCTAGTACAAAAATACAAAATTAAAATATTTGCAATAAAAAAAAAGACTTAAACGGCAATAATGATCGAAATACATTGAATATTGTAGTGAGTGATCGGCAGTGGGTAGTGTAGCCTTAATTTATTATCGAAGTTTCGAATATGGAACTGACGAGAGTTCAAAGCTCAGAAAAATAACGGTGATGGACCTGGAAAGTTAGAAATGACAGTCCACTTCGTCGCTGTATTTATTTTGCATATTGAAGTGGTTATAACATTTATTCTATTGTACCTATTTAAATTGAGTTGTGTGTATTGAAACCAGTATTAGATTCTCTTTAAAATGATACTATATGAGTGGCATTTTCTGAAACGTAGCACTTCCTACGTTTCACAACCTAAACATTTCCAAAAGTGTCCACAATTTTGGCCACCACTGTATATATATGATTTTTCTTACATTCTTATGATTCTTTTAGAAGAATTGTTGAACACAAACATTTAGGAAACAATTTAACCTATACCTTCATCATAGCTGGGTTTTTTATAGAGTCCAGGATGGGGGGGGGAGGGAACAATTGAATAATTCCAGAAAAAAATACTCCCGGACAAAATATAAGGTTATCCAGTTATTGAAATTTTTCCTGGTTCAACATGGGTCTATATTACAGACGACTGTCGTACAACCTGCACAGGATTTTTGGTATTCAGGCTTATAAATTTATTATATGGCTAAAAAAAGGAATTCTTATACATTAAGTCCTATAGGCGCACATTATTGAAAGCTCGCTAGCTTCCTAGGGTGCGGCCCAGATATTTTTTATAGATTCCTATATCTTCATCATAACTGAGTTGTTCATAGAGTACCGGGTGTGGAAAAATAAACACAAACACTTTTACATATACCGTCAATGAATGTGACGTATGCTGATCACTGACTCTGTTACAATTCCGGTTCATCCCCTCCAAAATGGAACTTTTACCGTCATTCATCCAAACAGATTCAAAAGTTATTGTCTAGAAACTTAATAAAATTCACATTTCTGTGCGATCCACTTGAAATTTTTCATAATTATATAAAAAATATATATAGAAAATAATCTGCATTATTTTAATAATCTGAAAACTCACTCGTTCCCTGATTTTAAGCCGATTTTTCGCTATTTTCAATTCTCTTTTATTTCCGAGAGTGAAAAAAAAAGCGTAATTATTAGTGCGACAAAATGAGCTGTCGCTAGTGTCGTCTTCTTGAAGTCACGATAATCAGGCTTTGAAAGGAAAATGACGATTTCAATTCGCTTAAAATAGTTTTTCCAGATGATCCAGGTTCACTGTTTTTTTCACAAATAAAATTATTTTCTATGCACGAACCGTTGATATGGGAGGGATGTTCCCACGAAACGAAATCTTCCAAATGCGAAGTTTCTGCAGAGCACATATTTCTGATTTCGGTATACATAAAAAAAACATGTCATACTATAATTGAAGTTACTTATTTAAAGTGGGCAAAGATTAAATATACCGAGTGTAGACAGATTTTTTGTCAAATGCTTTTTTTTTTCTAGCACCCGTTGTCATTGCCACTAGACGGGCCTTTATCCTTAAGTTTTAATGACGGACTAAAGTACTATATACTAAAAGTGTATCCTAATCCATGCTTTGCCTCTATTAATATTCCTTATTCCCTTAAGTTGGAGAGGGTATCCTGTTTCATGAACATGCCGTATTTTTCTTGCCCTGTAGCATTTCTTTGCGATCGAAATTTGCATGAAAATCTGTTTCATGAGTTAAACATGAAAATTGTTTAACAACGGTTTTCATCTTCTACTCGAAAATACGTCCTCTGTAATAAGTAGATCTTCTACAGGGACACTCGAAAGAATTCCAATACATCACGATCCATAGCAGTCGAGAGACATTCATGTATTTCAAGCGCAGTACGATAAGTATAAAAATGTTTATAACAGTATCTCCGAAATCTTGTCAGATTTAAGGTCCATAAATCGCCCAATTGGACTCAAAAATACTGTGCGTATACCCAATTAATTTACATTTGTGAGCCCTCAAACTGATATTTCAAGATGAATGCAAATGATTCTATGCTACGCATCTAGAGAAAACCTACCAAAACTCCAGACCGTTCGATCGATGGTGGGACTCGATCCCGGGACCCTCACACTTCGGCCTTCTACCCTTTTCAGTGACGTGACCCCTGTGCCATGGTGAGGCGCGTCTAGCAGTCGAAAGCGTAGGAAAGACGTAGGTTTTCATGCGCGACCCCAGAGCGTTAAAGGATTAACTTCGTTTTTAAATAATCAGTCATGAAAATAGTCCTATTTTCAACTTTTCATGGCTATGGATCAGTCATTATGTTAGGTATCAGTAAACATAATCTTTCATAAATCGGAAATTTTTAAAAATAGTTTTCATCCAAATCGGTCCTTCTAGAACCAGAGATACGGAAGTTTGGGTTTCATCATCGATTTCTGTAGCCATTTCTAGAAATCTCGAGAAATAGGGGTCGTAGGACTTCGGTCACTGCACTTTTGGGGACTTATTTTGGACGCCCAATGGGACGATATTTCGCCAAAAGTCGCCAAGCTTGGCGACACTTTGGTCATTGGACGCGATTTTCCCAATGGGTCTTTTAAAGTTTGTTTTTCCGCATTAACTTGCATAGTAGCCTGATATTTCTCTTCTATGACGTCATCAAAATTCCCGCTTTATGTGGAATCTTCGAGAAATAGATTCTTCTGGAAGCTTCTTGTAGCTTCTGCGTCACCTATAAATACAAGCGTGACAGAGGCCCCAGTACAGTGTGAATCGAGCCGCCGATGAGTACGGTGATTGGCGCTGTGAACCGTGTGATAAAAGCGGTGTTTTCGCGCTTGTGCATGAAGCTTTGTTTTTAACTGCTGTGTGTAAATCTTTCATGGCTCAGTCTTGAGGGACTGTTAGTGTTTTCTCTCGCATATTTCCACTGAATCTTGCCTTTGGAAGTGTTTTATTTTGTGTGAAAATGACAGCATTGGCGATAGCTTCGGTACTGAGGGGACTGCTATGAACGAACTTAGTGGCCGTTAGTGGCTGTGAATTTTGCACAGCTGATGAGTCGACGAAGCTCTAGAACCCATAAAGTTTATGTTCCACTCTGAAAAGTGAACCCTTTTCTATAACCTACTGGAACGTAAGAAAGACGAACGCAGTAATTAGCAGAGTTTTCTGCATCGATAGAAAACTCTCTCAAATGGAGCAGATGTCCCAGGAAAACTGAACCAATATAGATATGAACTAATTTAGACTGTTTTAGAGAACCCATTTAGACTGTTACAGCATGAAGTATGAAGAATTAAATATAGCTTTTAACTTATCTTTTTAAAAACCTTCACAATAACTTAAAAGATTATTTAAATTTTGAATTTTTATGAGGTTTTCAGTCATTTTTGCCACCTCCTTCCAATTCTGAAGCCAAGCCTTTTCGGTCATCAGGCCCTGTTTAAGTAAGTTTTATATACCTTTTTTTTTCTTTCTTCTATTTGATATTTTAAGTTGATTTGAAATGTCCGATATTTTTGAGCCGTTTTGTCGCATAGACACAATCAGCCAACTCTTAAATTCACTCATAGCTTACGTTGATGAGATCCGAAAACAAACAAACAAAAAATTACAAATTCATAAATTACAAATTCAACTCTAGTATTCAATTTGAACACTAGAGTCGTTTCCATTGAAATTTCCTTTTTAAGAAACATTAATGAATGTTTTTTTTTTTTTTGTTATATTTAAGATTCAAGGAATACAAAGAATCGTAAGGAGTGACACGTGACAAGTCGTTTGACCACTGTATTTATGTCGTGAATAGAAGCCTGATGATTTAATGTCTGTACCTTTTTTCGTCAAGATTACAATTTTTAAAAGTGAATCACGGCTTTTGAAAAAAATATTAAAATGCTCCATTCACATCTGTCCAAATTAATAAATGAATCGCTGTATATCCAATTTTCCATAGATTTGATATTAGTTCTACAAGGTCTGTCTATTAAATTACAGGACTGGAGCTAATACAACGGAATGAGTAATAAAAAACAAACATACGTTTAATAGTCCTCAAGATTTAACTATAGCTTTTCACTTCTCTTCATTAAAAGTCCTCACAATAACTTAAAAGCACATTTAAAAAAAAAAATCGAATTTTTTTCAGTCATTTTTTGCCCCCCCCCCCTTCAAATTCTGAAGCCAAGCCCTTTCGGTCATCAGGCCCTGTTTAAGCATGCTTTATATATATTTTTTATCTTTCTTCTATTTGATATTTTAAGTTGATTAGAAACGTCCGATATTTTTGCGCCGTTTTGTCGCATAGACACAATCAGCCCCCTTTTAAATTCACTCATAGCTTTCGTTGATGACATCTGAAGACAAACAAACAAAAAAAAATAGGAATTCAAACAGTCTTAAATTTCAACAATAGACTCGTTTCCTTTGAAATTTCCTTTTTAAGAGACATTAATGAATGTTTTTTTTTCTATACAGGATGAATCTAAACTCTTGGACAAAACTTTAAGGGGTGATAGGAGCGCATAATAAAGAATCAGAATCACATAGCAATGTGGGGTCAAAAACGCAGTTTTAACTTAGCCGGTAATAATCAATTTGTGAAAAGTATTGAAGTGTTCGTCTGATTTCTTAACCAAGTTTCATAAACAATAGGCTCGTCTCCAAACATTTCATCCGTGAAATAAAATAGAATTTTTAAACTGAACTAGAATTTTAGTCTTCTGTTTTCGGAGAAAAATACATAAGTTTCTGACGAACAAGGGTCGGAAAGTGCTCTGTTGTTTCAGCACTTTTCCCAAAGTGATTATTAACAGCTACATGAAGACGATGGTGCCGACCCTATACTGCTATGTGATTCCGATTCCTTAATGTGTCCTACCACCTCTTAAAGTTTTGTCCAAGAATTTCGAACCACCCTGTATAAATTGAGATTAAAGGAAAATAAAGAATCATAAATCAGTTCAGGTGACAAGTTATTTGGCCACTATATTTATGTCATGAATATCTACGTTACACGATTTAATATATCTGTATCTTTTATTCGTCAAGATTACAATTTTTAAAAGTGAATCACGGCTTCTGAAAAAAATTAAAATCCTCAATTCACATTTGTTCAAATTAATATAATGGATCACTGTTTATCCAATTTTCAATACGTTTAATATTTGCTCTATTTATCAAGAATAGGCATTTAATACGGTAGACGATGATTCCTATCTCCCACGCTTAGGAAACACAGTAGCAAGGATGTGGCACGTGACTAATACATTGGTAAGCTTTTGCAAATGCCGACTGAGCTGTCTGCTGTGTTAGATGTCTACGGGATCCGGCGCAAGCTAAGGACATCCCCATATCTGGAGAAGTAAAATTTATTCATGACTATGCTATTTAAAAATAAACTTCACTATTTAATTGCTACTTGTATTCTACAAAAATTTCGTTTTCCTGATGTTGTGATTGATTACTTTCCAGATTCCTGTTCAAATAGCGAGAGCTCCTGTCAACATGTGATGCAGCTATTCTCTACTCTCCCCGACTCTAGTTGATGTGCCCCTCAGTGGACGGCGAGAACGCTGGTCCTAGGGGTACGTTTGCTGGAAGTGGGAGATGATGTCTTCTGGCAACCACCCACTCCTTTGTGTGTCGAGGACTTGCGCAGTATGCACCAGAGGATCCGAGGATGCGCGTGGACTTAGTGTATATACGGGCCGCGCATCTGGAAGACGTCACCGGTGACGCCTTCCGGTTGCTTCCTCCGACTTGCCATTCAAAGATGGAGGAGGTGAAGACCAGCTGAAATCGGAAGAAGGCTTCCAGTTGAAGTTGTTCTCTGAAATGAGAATCCAAGTTGAGTGTCTGAACACGAAGCGAGAGGACACTTGAGTGAGGATTTGGTCGTTGGAGAGAAGCAAACATGGCAATCCATTGGAATTTGAAGGAGATGTTCCAAGTCTTCATCACTGCGGAAGGAGAGAGTCAAGATGGCAACCCGAGTAGGCCTAAGTCTCTGCAGTATCTATTGCGTTTTCAACGTCAAGCTCAATGCACTTGACGTTGAAAACGCAATAAGTACTGCCGATATGTACGCCAAGTCTTGTCGCCATATTGGCTCTCTCCTTCCCCAGATACAAAGACTTGAACATCTCCTCAATTTCCAAGGATCGCCATCTTTGCTTCTCTCCTACGACCAAATCCT
>JAWZYV010019228.1:0-26625 GCA_038373885.1 Cheiracanthium punctorium
TTAAAATCACTTTTCTGTCAATTTTTCGAATTCGGGATAAGCGTTTAATTTACGGGGGGGGGGATTCTTTTCTGAGAGGGCACTGCCCGTAATTTTATCCTTCGCTGGCTACTGGCCTGACGTACACTTTAATTTAAAGTATGCGTAAGGAGCCATCATATTTAAAGACTCACCTACTTAATTTTTACAATGGCAGCAGCTATATTTCACTTCGTATTTCTAAAAATTTAGCTCATTTTAACACTGAATAGCAATTTTCAATACCTTTGAAGTAAAAATTAATGAGTTGTTATCTTGTAAAATTTCCTTCTTCCTATGTTAAAATATTTTTTCATCCTATTAATATAATATCCTATCCCTTCATGCCTCTTCGCGCTCTTCTATCACGCTGATAAAATAACATCTGCAAAGCAGCTGCCGCCCTTTTGATTTGAAGCATTTTCAGCGTACGGATTCTCTAACGCCCCGATTACCTTGGCGGGTTGAAACGTATGCTAGAATGTAAACATACGGAAGTTAGAATTCGCACCTAAAGCTCTACCGTACCTTGCAGAATACCAACATACGGTAGATGGTTACGAATGACGTCAATATGATGTCACACATCCGAACGTTCGCTTAAACGTACGTGGCAGAATAGAGCCCCTGGATGCTGGTCTGCAATTCCGCTTGAAATTGCGCAATAGGGCTATTGATGCGCTGGCCAAAAGCATCAGTAATACGTTTTTAGGCCTTGCAATTTACTTCTTCATTTTTTAACCTAATGTGCTCAAGATACCTTTTCTTAATATATTGGTGAATCTCAACAAATTGGTAATTGGCTTTTTCCCATATGTCTAACCTTTTTTGAGATAAGAACGCCAACTCCAAATTTCGTCACTATTGTTGTTCTAAGCGACATTATTTCGTACCGCATGGCAAATTTACTATTCCTAGGCTCGACTTTTATGGCTATACCTCTTGCCATTCAGTAATTGTTTTTCTGACAGCGGACTTTAGCGGGCATACTGTATACTGACAGGTAGATAGATAGATACATAGATTTTAGAGAAAATGTGTCAAACAGAATTAAGTGTATTAAAATGATCAGGAATTACAATTACTTTTTGAGCATTTCGGTTTTGAAATATACCACACAAAGCAAAAGACTTAATGTGCAAATAATATTATTTACAAATAAAACCTGCTGTCCTTGAGGTGTAGTGGCTTAAGAACCATTCTATCACGCCTTGGGTGCGTGTTCGAATTCCTTCTTGGGGATGGATGTTAACTTGTCCGTCCCTTCACAGGGTGTAACGCTGGCCGCTCACTAGGTGCCCCATAACAAAATGGCCACAATACTGTTACGAATTTTCGAGGCAACCCGCTATTCTGGGGTTTAAAATAGCTCAAAATTGGTATTCTACGCTTCAAATAGTTAAATTTTGCCTTATTTTGCATCAAAATCGCTCAGCTAGAAACGGAGATACGGAGGTTTTGGTTTCCCCATTCATTTGTATGCAGTTTCTTGAAATCTCGAGAAATATTGGTCCTAGACCTTCGGTAACATCACTTTTGGGGACTTATTTTTGGCGACACTTCGTCAAAATTCGCCAAGCTTGGCGACATTTTGGTCATTTGGAGCGATTATCCCACTCGGGTTCGTAAAGATAGTTTTTCTGCATTACCATACATATTAGCCTAAATTTCTCTTGTATGACGTAATCAACATTCCCGTTTTATGTGAAATTTTCCAGAAATACGTTTTTCTAGAAGCTTCTTGTAGCTTCTGCATCACCTATAAATATAAGCATGTCAGAGGTCCCAGATTAGTGTAGATCGAGCTTCCGATGTGTACGGTGCTTTGCTTTGTATTGAAGAAGCATTATTTTCACTTGCTTTTCAAAACTGATTTTTAGTTGCTGTGTGTAATTTTTTTATTTTTGAGTCATGAGAAAGTGTTAGTGTTTACGCTTTAGGCAATTGCTAGGGGGTGATGTAATTCAATAATTCACACAAACTCAATTAAAACTCTTAATATTCGCGTTGCAGCATTTTATTTACATGCTTCCGCCAAAGCGGCTATCCACACTCTCCACATATATACAAGTAAACAAAAAAATGAAAAGAACGTTCAGTGCCATCTCTTGGCATTGATCCAAATCGTAACACGATGGGGCCCCATGACTATGTCATCACAACAATGCAATCACAATTGAAGTTAAAATATTAACACAACATGCAATATCAAAAAATTCAAAATATAATAAAAAATACAAACTCCTGTTTAGTATATGAAAAACAAACAAATAATTCAGTTTTCATCCATAGGTAGTTTGACCATTTTATGGATTGGTCTCTTAAGTTCACCTGTAGCAGTCTTTAATTTTGCTGATCTTACCTTCCCATCAGTACCTGTAAAAGTGTCTAAAACTCTCGCTATTTTCCACTTAAGTGGTGGCAAATTATCATCTTTGATTAATACTACATCGTTGACACACAAATTAGGCATTGGAATTTTCCATTTGTTGCGTACTTGCAACTGTGTCAGATAGTCCTTGGACCACGATTTCCAGAACGATTGTGCGATTTGATTCACTAATTTTTAAAATTCACAACGAAATCGAGCACAGGTAACACATTTCCTCACTTCATTACGGATAACAAATCTTGCTCCTACAATCCAATAAGTTTGTTTCATAGCACTGTTCATTAACTGTACACCTCCGTGAAAGTATTTTAGATGATAAAATTTAATTAGTAATCTTGTAACTGGATGATTTTTTGGTAGAATGAGAGGGAATTTCACAGTGTCTGGCAAGTTGGCATTTCTCAGTCGACCACCAACTCTAAGCAAGCCACACTTGTCCAAGAAGGGGATTTAGTGAAATCAATGTGCTATTTTTTAACACTTTTCCATTTTCTAAAGCAGATATCTCATTCACAAAATTAGTTCTTTGCACTTGCTTAATGATAATGTGCATCCTTATCTTCTATCTTTTTATCTCTGTTGTAAGTAAAAATGGAGATGAAATTTTGTAGATCCCGCTAAGCAGTTCTCCACATGAATCCTTAAGCACTCATGCAACAACATCTTTGCAATTTACTCCAAACTGAAAAACTTATTCACAAAGATTGCTCAAACAAGCTCTGATGTTAACTGCAAAACTTTGACAGGGTTCCTCTTTTGCTGCTCTTAAAATATCTGCATTTTCTAAGTCTACAGATGCCTTTTACTATCTGCTTAGGCCAGACACTCATATATTCATTTGAAGCCATCACTGGCCCTAAACCACCGAACTTTTCATTAAGAACCAAATTCTCAGCCGCAACTCTCTTGTTAACAAATCGAGCCGGATTATCGTCAGATGGACAGTAATACCAATCACTGCGGACGCCGGACTTATTCCAGAATTCTACCACAACTCTATTACCAACGAAACTGTTTCCATCTCCTTTGCACATCCCTTTAAAAAGACCCCTAATACAACACGCCATTTGTAGAAATCGCTCCCAATACATTACTCTTTTCCAATTTTATCTTAAAAGGCATTCTTCATTACACATTTACCCCCCACTCGGGCCCCCATACAACACGACCCAACCACACTCCTCCCCCCCCACGCAAACACACCAGCGACAACGCCCTACATCTCATACACAACGCACCACGACGATAGCACACGCTCTGCGGCGGCCTGCGTCTATGATTCAATTGTAATACACATCACACGTCTATCAACACCTCTTCCTACCCCAGAATGTGTAATACGGGCCGGAAGCTCATGCACTACTGACACTACAAGTGAAGCGCACTCCGGTCGCGTCAAGTGCCCGCCATAGCTTAGCCCTCGTGCAGAGACTCGCCCAGACCCGGGCGAACACTTACCGACGCCGCAACTTTTCTGACGATAATGTAAATTACACTCAAAAATTTCCTTCCGCACTGTTAAATCACAGTATCCTACACTAAACAAACTGCTCTCATAAGCACTTAGTGAAGAGTTGCAACAATCACATGTGGCTATTGCCAATTTCCTCCATTTGTTCAACTACCACTACCCCCCATGCAAACAAAATCTCGGCCATGGATACGTCCACACAATTTTCACAGTTTCCTTACACCCCACAGCATTTTTCTCGCTTATCATCTGGTAACAGCTTTCGTCCCCAATCACAGCCAGTTTCCCAAATTTCCTGTAACAACAACTTAATATGAACGACAAATGGCGAAATCAAGCAATTGGCCATCAGAAAGATCCGTGCTGCTGTTTGTAAAACACACCGTTTAGGGTGTTGTGCAATGTTTCCCAGGAGTCCCCAATAATCGTTCTAATTTCCAACGGCTTATCCTTTCGCTTATTTTCTTTTTTTTTTTTTTTTTTTTTTTTCTTTTTTTTTTATTTTTCTGGAGACACCAATTCAATCCTAAAACCTTCACGGCTGAACAACCCTTCCTTTTCCCGACATTAAGTCCATTCCTCTATCCCACAGTATTCTCTAACTCTAATACTGTTGGATTTTAATTTTCTCAATTAATCCACCGCTCTTTAATATTGTAACAGCATCTGACAATGACACTCTGAAACGACACGCTTACATTACTGCCACCAAAATACAAACCATCCACATATCGTGCAGTATTTTAACATTTCCGAATGACTTAGGGTTGCTCTTCTTCAAATTTTTTGATATGATTATTTGATAGTGGCACTCTAAATATAAAGGCGAACTTTTACAGCAAATGGTAACCTACAGACTTCGTGTAATCATAATCGTGTAATCGTAATCGACTGTAATCGATTACATTTTCTTGAGTAATCGTACTATCATCGTAATCTGACAATTAAATTTTTCATGTAATCGAATCTAGTCATAATCTAGAAGTTTATTTTTTCGCGTAATCGTAGTCTAATCGTAATCTAAAAATTTCATTTGCCAGATAGTCGTAATCGAAGAGACTGTAATCGTAGTCGCTTTGATACGAGAGGATTACAAAACGATTACAGTTGCCCAGTTTTAGTTTTTGTTCTGCTTGCTGGGAAAATTTTTCACGGGAGGCACAGGCATGCTGAAGACAGGAAGTTCCCCTGGAGCTCCGACGTTTGGAGGAAGACAGGAGCTCGCTTGTATTATTATTTTTTTTTCCCGGGAAAATATTTAGATGACCATTCTTTTTTGTTGTTGTTGTTGTCTGTCGTCTTCTGTTCATCCAAGTCTGGACTGGTGAGAGACAAGAATGGACTTCCCAGAAGAAAGTGAGGGTTGCGCGGAGGGAATAGCTAAAACTATTTCTTGTGGTGTCAGATCTTTCCTTCATTTCTTCATTTTGATTTGCGGTCGTGAAAAAGAACATAAATGACACCCACACAGAAAAAAGTGCAGCATGTTTTTTCAGTTTTAGAAAAGTATAAAAATAAAAATGGAAAAGGATGTGCATTTAAGAACTATGAATGTGTTGTTTGGATTAGTGGACAACAGATAAACTTGGGTTCCTTGTGTTGTTTGGATAAGCAGGTAGGAGCGCATATATTTCCGTTAAAAATTAGTATATCTTTGTGCTATTAATAAGAATGTAATTGCATAAGAATGTAATAATTTTATAAAGACCTTTAGAAATATCAATATTTTTTAATGATCGATAAATTTCTGGATAAATGGGTAAAGAGTAGGGAACATAGACAATGATCTACAAAACCCCTTTTCCCCCTTTAATAGAATTAACATTTTTTTTTTCCTTCAATAGAATTTTATGGTGAATAAAAATGCGTAAAAATACATAATGAAGTATTAAAAATCAATTTTGTCTTATTTTCGACTTGATTGGCTGCCTTGACTTAGTTCTAAAAGTTTAACGGATAAATAATTTATTTTCATTTATGCCAGTGTTAGTGATTAGTCACAGAAAACAGTTCATTTTTTTTAAATATGATTCACAAAGTATTCATACTTCGTTTTTTTTCACTGATGAGTGTGAAAATTATTTAAAATATTTTGTTTCTATCTAATTTGTACTGTGCACATATTTTATTAATACATAGTACGTCTTTCGAACTTGAATTGTTGACATTTATTTATTATCAATTTGGAATTAAACTGAAGACTAATTATATATAACTTTTCTATTGTGTGTATTATAAGCTTTTATAATTCCTCCGAGAATTCGCATTAACCAACATAGGCGTAGGACAGGGTTCCGCTTGCCGTCTACTTTGTTTAAAATACCATCGATTCAAAAGTCTTTTCCTCCCGCAAAACCTATAAAAATTTCACTATTTCCACTCTTGAATATATTATATACACACATCCCTCTCCCCCCCCCCCTCTCATCCGCAAATCTTTGACATCTCTACGTCTATATTAACCTATTTTCTATCTCTCATAAAAATGTTAGCTCCTTTATACCACATTCAAAAGTTTAAAAAAACCTTTGGCACTGTACTATTTTCATTAAATTTCAAATGTATGTATGTATGTATGTGTATATTAAATATTCAATATGTAAAAGGAATTCTTGACCAGAGACAAAAATGTGTGTCTATTCTTTAGCATATATAACAGCTAATTGCTTAGAAAGTGAGTATCTTTGAACGGTTAATTATTTATAAAATAGTTTTACAGTAAATTCGTGCCTTTTTTATTGTAATTGGCATTACGTTGGGTTTTACCATTCACACCGCCAATATCACTGTCCGGTTTTGTTTATTACGTCGTACCAGCACCAATACACTATATATGACCCACCACACATTTAAGATGTATGTTTAGAGATATCTTTAGACATCTCCATTCTGCTATTCTTAAGTAATTCGTATTAGTAGTATTCTTAAGTCTTTCTGTAATTCTTAAATTATCCTCAATAGATAGTACGCATGTAGTTTTGAGTTAGTAGTTAGTTTTGAATTTTTAAAACGGCGTGTGTATTCTAGAAATTAAAAGTTTGTTTGTTCGGCAGGCCCAGTTTTAGATATTTAATGCCCATATACGTGTTATGAAAGTATAAAAAAAGAAGTTAAACTGTGCGTGAAGTTTTCTGTAAAATAATAACTGCAATATACGTTCAGCCTCATCTATTCAGATTCAGGCTAACGGTTATTGTAGAGAAAACAATGCATTTGTCGAGAGCCCCTGTTTTTAGCATTTTAATCAATGCATTAAAAAATCTTAAACTTTGGTTTAATATGTTCGCGCACATCGTTGCAAGATCGTAATGACAGAGGTTCCTCCTTCACGGCTGAATAGGAACCACGGCTAACTTTTCATGCGTCTGCCAGTACCTCTTTCGAAACCAGAAAACCAGGACATAGGCAAGGAAGCAACGCCGAGCATAGAAGGGATCAAATATCAATTTTTGTATACTAATTTTTGCTTGATTAGGTTAAACCTGGGTTCATTTCAAGATGTGTTAAACCACCAAGCCTGTCCCTCCCTCCCACTCCACACGCACACTGCAAATGACATATGTTTAAGTTAAAATCGGAAAATGCCATGTTCAAATAGAGGTTCGTAAGCATTAAAAAACTTTTCACAAGTGGGCCTAGTAAATCAACCAGGTTCGTCTAATAGTATAGAAGTTCTTGCTGTATGGCATTCTTGTAATTTAGCTCCTTGAACAGATGGACCCATTATTCTGTTCTTGAATTAAAATTGTAAAATTTAGACATTATAATATCAACGTCAGAAGGGTAAAAAGAAAAGTTTTGTAATCGTAATATAATCGTAATCGGACGCAAATGTAATCATAATCGAAAGTTTTAATAGATTACATAGTCGTAATCTAATCGTAATCGGAAATTGGGTTTTATATGATGATCGTAATCTAACCATAATCGGGAATTATACTTTCTCCGGTAATCGTAATCCTGGTCTAAAAGTGAAAATTAATCGTAATCGTAATCGATTACACGTCTGTGTAATCGGCACGAAGTCTGGTAACCTACTCATTCTCATCATTTTATAATCTTTATCAGGATTACCTGAATACCAAAGAAATTTTAAGAGCTTTCTATCTGCTTCTGAAATTCCTATCATTAAAAATGCTTTCTCTATGTCAGCATTAAATGCCACTTTATTTTTGCGAAAATTTAGAATAACATCAAGAATATTGGGATTTAAATTGGGGCCGGTTTCAAGACAATCATTCAAAGACAAATTGTCTTTAGATTTAGAGCCACAGTTAAACACTATCCGAACTTTTGTTGTTTCTTTGTCTTCTCTAACAACTGCTCTGTGTGGCATAAAATATTTCTTTTGATCCCTTTCACATTCTTCAATAATCCCATTTTTCAATTGATCATTTATTATTTCTTTGTATTCATCAGCGACCCAATTATTTTTTGAGAAACCCTTTTCTAACTCATCGAATCTTTTTTTCGCTAAAGAGAAATTACTTGCCAATTCATCATTACTAAATTTCCACAATAAGCCAGTTTCATATCTCCCATTCACAAATTTTAAATTTCTTTCAAATTGTTCTACCAAGGCTTTATCCACTGTATTTAATTCTTCATTTTCCTTAATTCCTAAAGTCTCGAGATCCCATAAAACTTGAACATCTGATGTAGCTACACAAAAATTAGCTGAAACTGAATTTTTAATATTACATTTATAATTCTCTTGACTTCCTTGTAACGCATAACCGAAAATTGTTGGCACGCACGTAATCGTTTCATTTATCCTTTTTAAAGAATCTATCTGTATAATCTGCCAGAACACATCTGACCCTAAAAGAATTTGAATATTTACATCGCTTTCACAACAATCCGCCAAAACTAAATCGCGCGAATTCATTATATTTTGTACCTCTACATTCGGAAACGGAATTTCTGCACCGGTAATAGTGTCAGATACTAGCATTTCAACTTTAATAAAATGGTTAGGATTATACCTACTAGTTAATTTTAATTCTACAACTGGGTATATTTTCTCAATAGGTGTCACTGAACCAAAAGAAAAAACAGACAATTTTTCCTCTCTGATTGGTTTTAATTTTAAACAATCGGATAGAGATTTTGTGCACCAGCTTCTTTCCGAACCGTTATCACATAGAATACGGACTAGTTTATTTATTTTACTCTTATCATCAAGACCGCTAGCATAAGAACTGCACGTTAGTAATAAAACAGCTGGCATTTGTGGCCTTGACACTGAAGAATGACACTGAGTAGCCATAACATTCTCTTTAGGAACGGTTTTGTTATCTCTCTTAAAATGAATCATTTGATTATGCGGTTTTGAACAGAAACAATTTTTTGATCTGCATTTCTTAATATTGCAATCCCTAGAAAAGCACTTAAAGCATAGGTTATTTTGCTTTAAAAACGAAACTCGATCATTTACAGATAGTTTTTTGAAATCGGGACACGAACTCAAATTATGATTTTCTTCTGATTTGCATAAAATGCATTTATGGCTTTCTACACCAGAAAAATAAACATTAGAAACACTTTTCGAGTTATAATTTCGATATTTACTTTCATAATTACCCTCACTTTTCTTAGTAACCTGAAATATTTTCGCAAATGAAGAATCCGATTTTTGTTTTCCCTTCGAAGTTAGATATATATCACATTCTCGACCTAATTTCTGCGGTTCGAACCACGATTCTCCCTGATTCACTTCGATATGAGTTTTTAAATCACGATCAAGTTCAGTGAATATTTTATCCGATACAATAAGCTCACAAATTGATTTAAATGAATTCATATTTCTCAATTGACAATAGTATTCAAAATTGGCACTTAATCTAGACGCAAATTGTACGAAACTTTCGGAGGGCAATTTTTGAGCAGACTGAAAAGAATCCAAACATTCTTGAGGTGTTGGTTGAAACTCCCTTAAAATAATACCCTTAAGTTTATCGTAATTATTAATGTCTTCCTCCTTTACATAAACCATTAAATTAGTAACCTTTTCTCTCAAAATATTTAACAAAATCACCGCTTTTAAATCTTCGGGAACTTTTATCCCTTATCCTGACACCAAGATGTTTACGCTTTAAGCAATTGCTAGGGGGTGATGTAATTCAATAATTCACACAAACTCAATTAAAACTCTTAATATTCGCGTTGCAGCATTTTATTTACATGCTTCCGCCAAAGCGGCTATCCACACTCTCCACATATATGCAAGTAAACAAAAAAATGAAAAGAACGTTCAGTGCCATCTCTTGGCATTGATCCAAATCGTAACACGATGGGGTAATCCGTAACAGTTAGTTTTATTCCTCCTATATTTCCACTGAATTTTATCTCTGGAAGTGTTTTATTTTGTGTGAGAAGTGCAGCATTTGTGAACGCTTCTGATCTAAGCGGACTGTTAAAAGCACATTATTGTCCGATTGTGCTTGTAAATTTTTTTCAGCTGATTGTTTGACGAAGTTCTAGAAGCAATAAAACTTGTGTTCCATCCTGACAAGTGGACTTTTTACTAGAACTTACACCAACAGGAATTTAGAACGACGAACCCAGAAACAAGCAGAGGTTTCAAAAACATTTGGCGTCAGATTCAGGATTCTGAAGAAAGACTTTAATTTTCCAGTGAATGGTGTGGGCCATAAAAATGGAAGAACAATTTAAACAAAAGCTCATTGACATGTTGTAGGAGATAAAATCCGGACATGAAGAGATGAGCGAGAAGAGATAGAATCCGGAAAAGAAGAAATGAAAACTGCACACGACGAGGTTAAAACCGGATTCGAAGAGTTAAAATCTGCACAAGACAAAATTGAGGCCCGGAAAGCTGAGATGAAAGCCGGACTAGGACAGCTGTAGTCGATCTGGAGACGAAAATAGAAATCGGATTGGCCGAGATAAAAACCGTTCGAGACGAGATGAAAACCGGATTGGAAGAGTTTAAAGCCGCACACGACGAATTGAAAACTGGATTGGAAGAAATAAAAGCCGCACACGAAAATATGAAAATTGAGTTGGAGAAAGTTGAGAAGAATCAAGAGGAAATGGAGAAAAGAGTGTCGCTCCTAGAAGAAATTCAAGAGAAAAACGTGAAATAATTACAAGAGAATGTGAAAAGTTTGAAAGAAAATGTAGCTGCGAAAATAAGTGAAGAGTGTGAAGCTAAAATTGAAGAAAAACTGGACTCTCTCGTCAAACTGGGAAAATTGCCGGAAAAAATCAGACTGTCGCCACGCCGCCCAGCAGTAAAACTAACGCCTTATGACGGAAAGACTCCCTGGGAAGCATACAAAAAGCAATTTTCAATTGTCGCCAAAGCGAATGGCTGGAATGATTTCGAGAAAGCAAACCAACTGGCCGCTTGCGGAGATGCAATTAACGTACTACAAACCATCGGTGCGACGAAGATAGGAGATTTTGACGCCCTTGTAAAGTGCCTTGGAGCTGAAATTCGGAGAGAAGTTCCAGAAAGACTATAGTAGAATATAACTAATGTCAAGGATAAAAAGATCTGACGAGACCCTTCAAAAGCTGGCTTTGGATATAGCTAGGCTGGGTAATCTAGCCTATATGGACCACTTTGATGATGTCCGAGAAGAAATGGTCGTGCGTCATTTTATTGAAGCCGTCCGGGATTCAGGAAGCTAAAAGGCACTCATGTTGGAGGATTATCAGGATTTGAAGTCTGCTCTTGTGTTCGCAATGAAGCTAGAGGTAGCTGAGCGGGCCTTGAGAAAAGATCGGCATGCTGTTAGAGCGGTCACAGGCCAAGAGCGTGCTGATAAAGACACAGAAAGCGTCGAGAACAGATTGAAGAGACTTGAAGATCTGATAGAAAGAAAATTAAGATCCGGTGGAACGAGAGATAGCGCAAGGAAAGTAAAATGCTGGAAGTATGGCGTTGAGGGACACGTACAAAAGTACTGTGGTTGAAAGTCCCATGACCAACAGCAGAACTCCCAAAACGGAAAGGACGGAAACTAGAAGTTAGCCATCTCGCGGGGCGGAGGTTGCCAGATATCCAAAAGCCCCAACTAAAAATTTTACAGATTTCATCAGCGAATGGCGGCAGTAATAGACGACTCTTCGTACTAGGATACGTAAATAGTTCTCGATGCCACAGGGTGATTGATACGGAGCGAATGTAACCATCATAAGGAAAGATCTGGCCAAGAAATTATATTTGAAGACAATCTGGACTTCGCCCTCGCTAACCCTCCAGACTGTGACAGGTGACAAGATTGAAGTGGACGGAAAAATAAGAGTGGAAATCACATTTGGAAATGTCAGATACGACCATGTGGTGCATGTTGCCAATATTACGGACTCTTTCATTCTCGGACTGGATTTTTAAAATCACAAAAATTTAACTTGGGCTTTAAGAATAATGAGCTTCGTTCAGACTGAGAAGAAAGCAGCTTTCGACATTAAAAATGAAACCGTTTCACCTGTTACGCAAGTAATAGCCTAGACTGATATTACTCTACCCCCAAGAACTGATTCTATAAATTCTGGAACAATAAAGGAAAGCAATAAATTTCAGTTGGGGTTACTCGAACAACCAAGGAATAGTGATTCTGTCAGAGGAGTACTTGTGGAAGTGACACTTGGGGACTTGTCGAGACCTAACTTTCCTGTTAGAGTAGCGAGTATGACGGACAAGGAGAAGATGATAATGAAGTGTTACCTGCATTAATAAGAACATCAGCCAAACGACAGTAATTCATCTGAGTGTCTGACGAAGGGATTATTACTAGATGTGTAATTAACGGCAGAACAGAGAAGCACTGCTGAGAAAATAATTATAGAATTTGAAGATCTCTTCTCTCGTACTTCGGGTGACTTTGGTCGTTGAAGTTAATGCAACACAGGATAGATACAGGCAGCCATTTTCCCATCAAGAAACATCCTAGGCGGTTGCCGTTTGCTAAGCAAGAAGAGGTGAGCAGACTTTTAGAGGAGATGCAGCGTGATGACGTCATCGAGTCATCGACTAGTCCTTGGGCCTCGCGGATTGTTTTAGTCCGGAAGAAGGATGGCCGGTACTGCGTTGACCATAGACGTCTGAGTGACATTACCAAGAAAAAGAGCTACCCTCTTCCCAGGATAGACAACACTTTGGACACTTTTTCAGGAAATAAATGGTTTTCCACTTTGGATCTGAAGAGTGGCTACTGGCAAGTAGAAATTCATCTCAATGACCGTGAAAAGACTGCGTTCACCACAGGACAAGGATTGTGGCAGTTAAAAGTTATGCCTTTTAGATTTTGCAACGCACCGGTTAATTCGAGCGTCTGATGGAGACAGTGTTGAGAGTACTTGAGGTGGTTGGAAAGAATTTCGAAGAGCATCTAGAGAACATTCGAAAGGTGCGCAGAAATTAAGGGAGGCAAATTTGAAACTGAGTCCATCTAAGTGAAACTTGTTTCGTCGGGAAGTACTTTATCTCGGGCACATAATATACGCCACGGAGTCCAGACCAATCCCGAAAAGACGTCTGCAGTCAAGAACTGGAATCGTCCTGAGAATGTCCATGAGTTGCGAAGTTTTCAAGGACTATGTACCTACTATCCAAATTCGTGAAGGGTTTTTCTGAAATTGCAAGGCTACTTCACAAATTAATAGAGAATGGGCAAAAATTCCTGTGGACTGCAGAGTGTGAGAATGCATTCAACGAACTGAAGACGGCTTTAACATCTGCGTCGATCTTGTCGTATCCTAGTCCTGATAAGTCATTATCCTGGACACAGACGCAAGTAAGGAGAGTATCGGAGCCGTTTTGTCCCAGGAGATAGATGACCAAAAACACTTCATCGCTTACTGGAGCAAATGCCTTTCGACTACAGAACGTAACTGACTTCTTACGATTAAGGCGCTTCTTGCTATCTTTAAGGCCGTGGAGACCTACCTGTACGGCCGAAAGTTCCTGTTCCGAATGCACCATTACTCTTTAACCTGGCTTCTAAATTTCAAGAATCCGGAGGGCCAGATAGCCAGGTGGATACAAAGATGACAAGAATATGACATAGAAATACGTCATCGGAAAGGAGCGTCTCATGGAAACGTACATGCTTTGTTGAGAAGGCCCTACATAGAAAGTTGTCGCTACTGCTCCAGGGCAGAGAAAAATTACCACCTCAAACATTTCGTTCTCCGCCAAGTTACATCATCTGCACAATCCCAAGATCCCTGGAGTTACGAACGAATCCGGGCGGACCAGTTAACTGATAGCGACATCAAACCTATTGTGAAATTTATGGAAAAATCCAACGCTAAGCCCAGCTGGCAAGGAATATCGTCATGTAGTCCGGCAACGAAGCAATACTGGGCTTTAAGGGATTCGCTTCGCCTGAGAAATGGAGTCCTGTATCGTAAATAAGAGTCGGACGACGGCAAGACGCTTCGATGCAGTTAGTGCTCCCTCGTTCGAGAATTTCGAAGGTTCTAGAAGAGTTGCAGAGTGGCTTAACGGGGGGCCATTTTGGCATTATGAAGACTCTGCAGAAGGTTCGCGAGCACTTCTACCCGGCTGGGGCTCGAGACGATGTTGAAAAGTGGTCAAGCATGTGACGCCTGTGCCACGCGTAATGGCCCGAAGAAATGAAGCCGTTGAATATTACATCATTGTAATGTAGGAGCGCCTTTTGAGAGGATTGCCCTTGACATCCTGGGGCCCCTTCCGCGAGCTGCAGAGGGCAAAAAGTACATTCTATCTGTCATTGATTACTTCTCCAAATGGCCAGAAGCGTTTCCTATTCCCGATCAAGAAGCTACGACCGTAGCAGAGGTATTGGTGCAACATTGGATTTTCAAATATGGAACCCCTCTGCAACTGCATTCCGACCGAGGGACGAACTTTATCTCTGTAGTTATTAAAAGAACTAGTCACTTTCTTGAAATAGACAAAAGTCAGACTACGCCTTTACACCCACAATCCGACGGCATGGTGGAGAGGTTTAATCGAACTATTTTGATCAACGTCTCACTCCTGGTATCTAGGAATCAAGAGAACTGGGACAAGAAACTCCCCTCTTCCTGCTGGCCTATAGGAGTGCCGTCCATGAGACTACTGGCTTCACACCTTCCCAGATGCTATTTGGAAGACATCTTCGTCTTCCTGCTGATCTAATGTTTGGCCGCCCTCCAGATGCACCGCTTTCCAGATGACCGCTTTCGCGGTCGGCTCCCCCGGTGGGTGCTCCCTCCATATGCACTTTCATCGCCAGAGGAGTACATGGAAAATCTTCGGACACGGTTTAAAGACGTGCTTAATTTTGCTCGGGAGCGGATCAACCTGAACACGGAGAAGAGGAAGACTGGCTACGAAAGGAAGGCTACGGGACACGAGTTCAACGTAGGTGACAAAGTTTGGCTATGGATTTCTGCTCTACGGAAAGGCCTGCCTCCCAAGCTGCAATCGCCGTGCGACACGTCCTTACAAAGTCCTAAACAGACTGAACGACGTCATCGTATGGATTCGTAAGTCACCTCATTGGAAACCAAAAATCGTTCATTACGATCGGCTAGCCATTTACAGCGGTTGGTTGGCTGGTTGGTGTTTAATGGCACTAAGTCCAAAAATGACATACTGCGCCAAACAATGAGTTAAAACCATATAATGATGTATTCAGATAAAAGTTGTAAAAAAAAACCAGTAAAAGCTATAATATAATTAGCTATTTGACTATTAGTCCATGGTCACGATGGTGTAATTCCTCCTTTCTTTCATCTCTCATTTCATTTCCTGTCTTTCTGTTCTCTTCTCTTCCTCTTTCTTCATCTCTCTTTTACTCAGTACTGAGCTGACGCCATGTTTAGTGTACATATTTGTAATATATTAGTTTTTATTCATGTGTATTTGTTTAATTACTTATTAGTGTGTAATTATTTATTTATTAGTGTATATTTGCTTAATGTGTTTACTGATTACTTGCTTAAATTATTTAGCTGAGATCCTGTTAATCGTTATACAGTGTAGATATTTTATTGACCTCCTTACTGGGGATTGTACTGCCCGGGACGTGCAGTCCTTTGGAAGGTGGAAATGGGACGAATTTTAAGGGCAACCCGCTGTTCTGGGGTTTAAAATAGTTCAAAATTCGTATTCTATGCTTCGAATAGTTAAATTTTGCCTTTTGTTGCACCAAAAGTAGCTCAACTAGAACCGGAGATACGGAGGTTTCAGTTTCCCCATTCAGTTGTATGCAGTTTCTATAAATCTCTAGAAATATTGCTCCTAGACCTTCGGTAACCTCACTTTTGGGGACTTACTTTTGGCGCCTAATTCGCCAAAATTCGTACAGCTTGGCGACATATTGGTCATTTGTCCCAGTTCAGTGTAGATCGAGCTTCTGATGTGCACGGTGCTTTGCTTTGTATTTGCCTTTAGGGAGTGTTAGTGTTATCCCTCGTATATTTCCACTGAATTTTCCTGTGGAAGTGTTTTATTTTTTGCGAGAAAAACAGATTTCTGAAAGCTTCTGATCTAAGCTGACTGTTAAAAGCACATTGCTATCTGATTGTGCTTGTGAATTTTTTTCAGCTGATTGTTCGAGGAAGTTCTAGAAGCAATAAAGCTTCTGTTCTGTCCTGACAAGTGGACTTTTTACTAGATCTTTCTACACCAACTGCACTTTAGAACGACAAATCCAGAAACAAGCAGAGGTTTCTGAAACAATACCTTCCGGCAGATGTAGTGGACAATAACTAATCGGCAAGTGCCCGCCCGTTAAAAAAAACAAGACAAATAAAACCTATTGAGGGGGGTTGCATCAACTTAAATTAAAATAATAACAACTTAAATCAACTTAAATCAACTTAAAGCAAAATCTTATAAGAGTGTTATTTTCTGACATAAATAATTCTAGGTTATCACAAATACTTTATTGATGAACTAAATAAATATTATCTCTACTTATTATAAAAGAAGGTGTCTGTGTGTGTGTGTGTGTGTCTGTCGGCAGCGTTACGGACAAACGGCTACACCTAGAAACACCAAATTTGGTACTCGGGAAGATGTAAATATGTAGTTGTGCACCTCGAAGCGATTTTTTCAAAATTCGATCTAGATTTTTTTTAATTTTATGTTTTATGCGATTTTTGGCATTTTTTCTCACCTAATTCGTAATAACGGCGGAAATTACGCTCGCAGCAAAACGGCATTTGTATAATCGGATAGAGGAGGAAATTTTCTTTTAAAAGACAGTTTGTTCTGAATACGTAACATGATTTACCGATTTTTAGGAATTTTTTACTAAACATCTGCTTCGCGATTTTTTTTCGTAAAATAATTTTAAAACTGTCGCATCTTGAATTCTATCCGTCATAACTTTTAGATATTTTGACAAATCGTGAAACATTCTTTTCTCCCTCTTTTAAAATAAAAACGAAAAAATTATGTAAATTAGTTGATTTTTTACCAATTTTAATGCAGCCTAATGTTTAGAATTTAATAGCATCAACGCGATCTTACGCCATTCATTACATTGCGATCACGGCACGAGAATTTATGTTCGGTTGTTGCCACAGAAAGGATTAAAAAAAAGGGTTTTTTCAACCAATCGAGTTTTTAAATGGGATATCAGAATTTGAATTCGCAAGTGAGGATCTATGACGTCAAATGCTTTAAGATACGTAAAAATTACGCCATAATTTTAACTCATTTATTCCAGCTCTGTTTTCAACAGAGACGATATTTTGATTAAAATTTACTGTAGAAATGAACTAAGAAATTGGCGATTATTATTATTAGAAGTGGTATTTTAATCCGGTGCTTATTTAAAAATTGAAATGTTTTCACGGCGCTGAAAATGTTCATTTTAAAACTTACAAAGTTCGTTTCAAAGCGCGATATATTAAAATTTTTCTATTTACTATTTTTATTTTTGGCATTTAATTTAGCGTAGGCGTTGCCTAACATACGCATGCAAGTTGCGAGTATAGTTTTATTTTAACGTTGAATTACGTTCCTCCATAAAGGTCCAACGCAAAGTTTTAATGATACCGTTTGAAAACAATTATGCGAAATGTCGAAATTAACTCCCTCAATCTACTGGGGTATCCTTTACGGTAGTCAAACAGTGACGTCATAAATTTTAAAAAATGCGTGAAATTTGTAAACTCTGCAACTCTAACGCCCTGTCACAATTAAAATGGGAATAAGTAGCTCCTCGAGATTACACAGTTTGATGTTTTTCAGGAGACAGGACTATGGAGGATATAAAAGATATCGCTATATTAGATACATGGATATTTAAAATGGCACCCCTTGGATATTTTCTCCCCACAGTAAGATGAAATGGTTTGCGGCGCTAAATACACCAATCTTATAAAACTATGTATAAATTAAATATATATGGAGAGTTTCCTTAATGGCAACCATTATGTGAAATGATTATTATTTATGCTAATGCGTAAATTGCAAAGAATCGCCACAGAATCACAAGATCCCATTGAGGCCAAATAATCTAAGCTGTTTCTTTTAAGGGAGCCTTGAAGAGGGAGAAGCGAGTATAGATAGTATTAATGTACGTAATAGGTAGTATTATTAGATTTGTCAGGATAATATGAATAAATCGCAATGTACCACGTTAATAAATATTTCATGAAATTAAAAGTGTTTATCCTTTTTCAACGGTTGTCTTACAACCAACTAAATGAAAAGTAATTCTAATTTGCGTTAATATATCCCGCAGTAATTTCAACAGAGGAGATTACTTGAACTTTTTTAAAAATGAAATTCTGTTTTGTCACATGCAGATATGATTTTAGTAGTAAAATATTCCCTTTTTCCCGTTTGAAGTGCGGGTGCGCAGCTATTTTAAAAACAATTCTTGAAAATAGCATGAATGAATTCAGCAGACCTCAAAACGTGTAAATACACCAAAATCTCGAAGTCGAATTTTTTCATGATTACAATACTTTCCTTATATGGTACATCAGTGACGCACCGAGGATATTAGTTTAGGGGGGCTGGGCTACATACAAATACTGCTGAACTCGGTCATAGTGACCTCGGTTAGTTACAACTCTCTTATGACGTCAAAATATTCGGTACCACTTGACTGTCCCAAAGAACACGAGCAATGTAACTCATTATAAAGTCATAAATAATTATCTGATCTTTTGAGCGACGTTGTAACCGCGTGTAACAGTGTTTCAACTAACTGTAAGTAAGCATTTCTTTAAAATTTTTTTAAATAAATGTCTTTTTTGGTTAGAAATAATTTGAAGACAAATAAAAAAAGAAAGAACTGAAAAAAAATGAATTCATTAGCGACAATTTTCATATTTTTAAAGCTTTTCACTTCTAACTTTCTACCTTTAGGGGGGGCTTCAGCCCCCATAGCCCCCTCCGTGGGTGCGCCTATGTGGTACATGTTCGGAAAGAAATAAATGGTGCTCCATTTCATGTAGTGTCTTAGGTATTTAATGCTACAACTTGAGCCTAAAAAACAGTATTATGTAGAAATAAGACATTTTGAAAGCCAGGAGTTCTCTGCAAACCATTAAGCTTTCCACTTTTTTGATAGTGAATGACACTGACGTATTTTTTTTTTTGAGTCATTATACTGCAATGATCAGGTTAGTACTCATGACACAATAAAGAGTCAACTAATTTTGCTCTTTTTTTTTTTTTTTTTTTTTTTTTTTTTAATTCCACATCACGAATAATTTCGAATTACACATGTAAGGAAAATTTTCGTTTCCTGCCCTGCGAAGAAAGGGCACGCAGCTAGTAACTAAATAAAGAACACTTCCACTGCTAATTCTGCTTTGACATCTTTAACATGAAGGTTAGCAATATCTTCAGCAAGGTGGCTGAGTTGAATGTACCCTTTGACACATCATCTGTCTAATCACGATAAAATAGCGGCGGACGGCTTAGGCAGCGGCAAAGAGAAGTTGTTGGAGCAAATATTGCGACGGCTAAGAGCAGCTAAGGGAAGCCAGAGCTAATCCGCATTCGGCCCGTCATTCAGTGAGAATCGGCTGCAGAGGACAGGGCAGATGACTGGCCTGTCCGAGATAAGCAGTTTACACAGAGACCTCCAAACGAGTATCGATGTTGGCCAGATGAAAAACTTCCTGCTTAAAATTTTCCGAGCTTTTTATGCCTCGGCGGCCTCTTATTTGCATCTGCCAACTTTCCGTCCAAAACACGTATAACTTAGTTCTTTGCGCCGATGGTTGACAAAAGAAAACTGTATCCTTCGTCTTAATGTGGGAACTGAAGAGACATCCAAAAATTGGGCATTGAATGTTCTAGATACCTGCGGAAGCTAATTATTCACTCAAGATATATGCTGGATCCCCTAAGAAAAAGTTGACGCTGTCATCCAAAGAAAGGGAATTTTTTACAGATAGAGAATTTGCTTATACCTTTGTTATACTATGATAGAAATACTATTCTGCCTAAAAAGAGAAGCTGAATGCTTCGTTTGTTAGAAATTTTTGTATACCAGTAATAACATGCAAACAATTGATTGTACCGATTTAATTTTTTGGAATGATCATAACAAGCAACCAGTTCTAAAAGAAATCTCCTATGAAGACTTAAAAACATTCCTGTCAAAGGAGATTGCTTCAGAGAAATTTCCTTATATGTCTAGCTTTGCATGCAACACACAACGAACCGGGCACCCTGTGAAACTGCTAAGAGAGGCTGCATTTCTTTTTTGTGGAGAAGAAATGCAGGCCAGATTTGTAATATCTAAGTTCAAATCAAGTAACATGATGAAATCTTTTAATCCAAATTCACAGTTTACATTAAAATAGTTTTTTTTCACGCCATAATTATATCATATATTTATTATATATTAGTAGTTTAAGGTTTATTTTTATCAGATACTTCCGTTGGTTTTGAGTTTATTTGTTGCCTTCAGCATATCAACTTAATCAAATATGCAAAAAGCAAAACAGTTTTATTATATGGAGAGCCTACAAAAAATATACCTACCGCCTCCACTTTTCATGTAGATACTTTTCCAGTGTTCCAGAAACGCTTAAACTTTATTGAGTACACTTCCAAATTAAAAAAAAAAAAATATTTATTTTACAACGTTTAATACATTTTTGTGAAATTATCCATTTGTAACTGTCTGTCGTTTGGGCTTGCGGCACAGGAAGATATGAATGGAATTAAATAAAAATATATGTATGAACTAATGTACACAAGTCACAACTTTATATCCCTGCGCTAAAAGAAATTTCGAATATCATTATTTTTTTTTTAATTTCTTAGAATTTCAATTTTAAACTATATTTCAGACAGTGGGGGCACCTCAAGATGTAGATAGATTTCAATAAAAATAAACATGCAAACTAAAATACTCAATACGACACTTTTCCGCCCTAGGCCAAAAATGACCTTAAAAAAATTACTATACTTTTCGATCCACCCTAATGTATACTGTGAGGAAAAGAGTAGTCACTTATAGCCGATCCTCCGATTACGCCCTAACTGTTCATGACTTAGGGCGTAATCTGAGGTAACTTTTTATAAGACACAGTATAATTCTTTAATTTTATGAAATTTCGTTTTGATTTTCACTCAAGACATGATATTATGGAAAATTGTAAGCCGATCATCCGATTACGCCCTAACTGTTCATGACTTAGGGCGTAATCTGAGGTAACTTTTTATAAGACACAGTATAATTCTTTAATTTTATGAAATTTCGTTTTGATTTTCACTCAAGACATGATATTATGGAAAATTGTAACTCATAGTTAAATTTTACTATTCTGATTTTAATGAATTGGGGGCGTTGTCAAAGACGGATAAAGGAAGTTAATTACCGCCCACCTCCAATTCAATCATATCTGATTTTTGAAAAAACGAATATAAAGTACCTTCATACAGGTATAGAAGAAAACAAATGTGGGTATTTTAATTCTGATTTGAAAATTTTCCTATTAGAAGGATGTGCATAAACTTCAGATGAAAAGAAATAAGTACACTGTGATGAAAAGACTATTTACTTACAGACCCTCCTGTGATTACGCCCAAATGCTTTATGACAGTTATGTCGTAATCAGAGGTAACTTTTTATGAGTCAGTGTAATCCCTAATTTTTATGACAATTCACTTTAATTCTCAGTTAAGCCACGATTTCTTGGAAAATTTTCACTCATAATTAATTTTTACTAGTCCGATTTTTAAGAACGAGGGCGTTGCCAAAGACGGATAGAGGAAGGGTGTTACCGCCCACCTGTAAATGTATCATATCTAACGGAATGTTGGGAAAACGAATATAAAATACATTCATGGAGATGTACAAGGAAAAAAATGCTGGTATTGTAACTCTAAATTGAAAATATTCATAGAAGGATTCTCATGAACTGCAGATGCAAAGAAAAATACGTTTACTGTCTGGAAAAAGTATGTACTTACAGCCCTCCTCTGATTACGCCCTAACTCCTTGTGAGAGTTAGGGTGTAATCCTTAATTTTTAGTACACTAATTATCAAAATTATACATGAATTTGGACAAAAATTTGATTGAATTTTACATGAACTATCAATTCAAACATAAAAAAGTGTACAATTTTTTCGAACTCGCAGTAGTTTGAGTATCATTTTTTTATCACAGTTAATACTTATTTTGCATATATTTTTAAACTCATGTTAAAAGGAAAATCAAAATTTTAGTTTAAAAATTATAACTACTACTATTAAATAAAACATATCGTTCTAGTATAATGATTTAAATAATTATTCTTTTCATAAGTGAGATAATATTAAAACGCCAAGTAGTTTTCATATTGTAAATTATTATAGAAAACTTAAACATAGATGCATGATGGTTCATGTGTATTGTTTAGTTTCAGAAACTACTGATCGACTTTACTATTTTTAGTTGCAGGTTTTTGCAGTTTTACATTATATTATGTATATTAATAAAGTATGAAAACATGAGTTATCTCACACTATCACGTCTATATACGATTCTCGTTCAAAACACCAGTAAAATATAATAGCGTTTACTGTGTAGACTTTCATAGAAAAATCATGGTGTGTTCTCGTCTTGCAAGACATGTATATTTAAAAAGGCTGGGTATATCTATATACCTTCAGCACGTATGTCATAGAAAAAGTTACCTCTGCCTGCTTTTTGCAGTTGAATTAAGCGCTTCGAGTTAGTCCGGTGAAGTCAAATAAAAAGAAATATGTATTTTACAATGTTTAATACATTTTTGTCAAATTATCCATTTGTAACTGTCTGTCGTTTGGGCTTGCGGCAGGGGAAGATATGAATGGAATTAAATAAAATTATATGTTTGAACTAATGTACACAAGTCACAACTTTATATCCCTGCGCTAAAAGAAATTTCGAATATCATTAATTTTTTTTTTAATTTCTTAGAATTTCAATTTTAAACTATATTTCAGACAGTGGGGGCACCTCAAGATGTAGATAGATTTCAATAAAAATAAACATGCAAACTAAAATACTCAATACGACACTTTTCCGCCCTAGGCCAAAAATGACCTTAAAAAAATTACTATACTTTTCGATCCACCCTAATGTATAATGTGAGGAAAAGAGCAGTTACTTATAGCCGATCCTCCGATTACGCCCTAACTGTTCATGACTTTTAGAGGGTAATCTGAGGTAACTTTTTATAAGACACAGTATAATTCTTTAATTTTATGAAATTTCATTTTGATTTTCACTCAAGACATGATTTTATGGAAAATTGTCACTCATAGTTAAATTTTACTATTCTAATTTTAATGAATTGGGGGCGTTGTCAAAGACGGATAAAGGAAGTTAATTACCGCCCACATCCAATTCAATCATATCTGATTTTTAAAAAAACGAATATAAAGTACCTTCATACAGGTATAGAAGAAAACAAATGTGGGTATTTTAACTCTGATTTGAAAATTTTCCTATTAGAAGGATGTGCATAAACTTCAGATGCAAAGAAATAAGTATAATGTGAGGAAAACACTACTTACTTATAGCCACTCCTCTGATTACGCCCAAATGCTTTATGACAGTTAGGTCGTAATCAGAGGTAACTTTTCATGAGACAGTGTAATCCCTAATTTTTATGAAATTTCACTTTAATTCTCAGTTAAATCATGATTTCTTGGAAAATTTTCACTCATAATTAATTTTTACTAGTCAGATTTTTAAGAACGAGGGCGTTGCCCAAGACGGATAGAGGAAGGGTGTTACCGCCCACCTGCAATTCTATCATATCTAACGGAATGTTGGGAAAACGAATATAAAATACATTCATGGAGATGTACAAGGAAAAAAATGCTGGTATTGTAACTATAAATTGAAAATATTCATAGAAGGATTCTCATGAACTGCAGATGCAAAGAAAAATACGTTTACTGTCTGGAAAAAGTATGTACTTACAGCCCTCCTCTGATTACGCCCTAACTCCTTGTGAGAGTTAGGGTGTAATCCTTAATTTTTAGTACACTAATTATCAAAATTATACATGAATTTGGACAAAAATTTGATTGAATTTTACATGAACTATCAATTCAAACATAAAAAAGTGTACAATTTTTTCGAACTCGCAGTAGTTTGAGTATCATTTTTTTATCACAGTTAATACTTATTTTGCATATATTTTTAAATTGATGTTAAAAGGAAAATCAAAATTTTAGTTTAAAAATTATAACTACTACTATTAAATAAAACATATCGTTCTAGTATAATGATTTAAATAATTATTCTTTTCATAAGTGAGATAATATTAAAACGCCAAGTAGTTTTCATATTGTAAATTATTATAGAAAACTTAAACATAGATGCATGATGGTTCATGTGTATTGTTTAGTTTCAGAAACTACTGATCGACTTTACTATTTTTAGTTGCAGGTTTTTGCAGTTTTACATTATATTATGTATATTAATAAAGTATGAAAACATGAGTTATCTCACACTATCACGTCTATATACGATTCTCGTTCAAAACACCAGTAAAATATAATAGCGTTTACTGTGTAGACTTTCATAGAAAAATCATGGTGTGTTCTCGTCTTGCAAGACATGTATATTTAAAAAGGCTGGGTATATCTATATACCTTCAGCACGTATGTCATAGAAAAAGTTACCTCTGCCTGCTTTTTGCAGTTGAATTAAGCGCTTCGAGTTAGTCCGGTGAAGTCAAATAAAAAGAAATATGTATTTTACAATGTTTAATACATTTTTGTCAAATTATCCATTTGTAACTGTCTGTCGTTTGGGCTTGCGGCAGGGGAAGATATGAATGGAATTAAATAAAATTATATGTTTGAACTAATGTACACAAGTCACAACTTTATATCCCTGCGCTAAAAGAAATTTCGAATATCATTAATTTTTTTTTTAATTTCTTAGAATTTCAATTTTAAACTATATTTCAGACAGTGGGGGCACCTCAAGATGTAGATAGATTTCAATAAAAATAAACATGCAAACTAAAATACTCAATACGACACTTTTCCGCCCTAGGCCAAAAATGACCTTAAAAAAATTACTATACTTTTCGATCCACCCTAATGTATAATGTGAGGAAAAGAGCAGTTACTTATAGCCGATCCTCCGATTACGCCCTAACTGTTCATGACTTTTAGAGGGTAATCTGAGGTAACTTTTTATAAGACACAGTATAATTCTTTAATTTTATGAAATTTCATTTTGATTTTCACTCAAGACATGATTTTATGGAAAATTGTCACTCATAGTTAAATTTTACTATTCTAATTTTAATGAATTGGGGGCGTTGTCAAAGACGGATAAAGGAAGTTAATTACCGCCCACATCCAATTCAATCATATCTGATTTTTAAAAAAACGAATATAAAGTACCTTCATACAGGTATAGAAGAAAACAAATGTGGGTATTTTAACTCTGATTTGAAAATTTTCCTATTAGAAGGATGTGCATAAACTTCAGATGCAAAGAAATAAGTATAATGTGAGGAAAACACTACTTACTTATAGCCACTCCTCTGATTACGCCCAAATGCTTTATGACAGTTAGGTCGTAATCAGAGGTAACTTTTCATGAGACAGTGTAATCCCTAATTTTTATGAAATTTCACTTTAATTCTCAGTTAACCCTCCGAGCGGCCTGGAGTTTGCCTAGTGATAACTTCAAAAAAGTTCCAGTGTATAGGATCTGTATCTCGAAAATGCACAAGAAAAACCTGCTTCCCCCCATTTCCGCATGGAAGGCGTGGGGAACAAGGTAATTAACAAACTGCCGACGTGACAGCCTACCTACCGCCTGATAAATTACTTTGTATTGTAGGAGCACATGTCCGGTGCATCTGACCAACTGGTCTCCCTCACCTCTTTCCCCCCTAAGTACTCGGAATCTACGCAACGTTGTAGGAAACCAAAGTTCTTTTCTCGGTGGCTTACATGGACACTCACCCAGAGCCAGATTTTTGTCTGATGAAGATTGGAAAAAGAGATATTTTGTTTTTTGTCCCCTCTCATATTGAGCAGGTAGTGAGAGTGACGCTTGTGCTCTAAAAATAGTAAAATTAGTGATTATCTTTTTACTATACTTCTTTATCTGAAAAATTTCTTTATAAAGCTTTGATAATGAACGAAAAATAATATATCTAATGGGCCCCTTTCAAGATGAGGCCCTGGACACAGCCCCGATTTGCTCATGCGATAAAACCCCGTGTACATATTTTCAATAAAGTGTCCAATATCAGATATATCTCATTTACCTGAACCTTATATAAGACGCTGTCCTTCATAAAAT
>JAWZYV010019229.1:0-25034 GCA_038373885.1 Cheiracanthium punctorium
GAGCAAGTGAGATAACGGCTCTCCAGCCATAAATCTCCAAAAACCCGCCCCTCTTGAGGGGGGTCTTCAAACTTCAAACTGGTTAACTTTTCACCCTCCTAAAGTCATGTCGGACAAGTGATAAAATCTCAGAACGACATTAAGAAGCTCTATACTGCACTTAAAAAAACAGAAAAACAAAAATTGTCTTTGTTATTCCGAAAGAGAGAGGAGATACACACTTTTGAAGTAACTCCTGATTGTTATTGCAAATACGTTAAGTAGACTAAAGCAATTATCGTATAAAACACTTTATTGAATTCAATTTAACTGAAATATATTTACAGGATGTAATATGACCTGAAAAAGCAAAATTTACAGTTCTTATTAGGTTTTTCTTTATTATTTTGCCAATTTCTCAGAGTTGGCAGATGCTCATTTATGTATGAACTTATGTTATATATTCTCCCAGTTGCTTTCATGTACAATTCCAGGGGGTGAGAATACATTTCAATATGTTCTCTTTCTGGGCGCATCAATCACAATTGCTGTTTTTTTTTGTATTACTTCAAAAGAGTGTATCTCCTCCGTCTTTTGGAATAATAAGGCACTTTTTATTTTGTTTTAATGTATAAGAGCTTCTTACCATGTCATTTTGAGATTTTTATCACCTGTTACTTTTACCACCACATGACTTTTTAGGGGAGAAAAAGCAAATTTTTCAATTTTTTGAAAGTTTAAGCAATTTTTTTCAGGATGAAGGACCACCAGTAACAGCTTAATTTCTTTCCTGCATATTGAATTGATATGTAAGTGTAACAGGAAAAGAAATTGGTTTGTTACGGAAAGTTCTTCGTTGCTTTTTTAAAGTCTAAAATTACAAAAAAAAAAACATTAGTTTGTGAACGACTACTTGATGTCTAGAAAACTGCATTTAGGCTTAACATAAATCTGGTTTATTACTTGCAGTTAAGAGTTCCTTCCTTAAGCTTTCCAATAAGCGCTATCTGATCTTCCTGCAAATTCAAACAAAAACTCTACAGCTTTTAGAAAATGAGTCTAAAATTGTGATTTTTACACATCCGCGAACTAAACAAATGACTATATCTCAGGAATTTTTTTTAAAAGAAATAAAAAAACTGTTTTATGATATGCACACACAAGATATATACAGCCGTGGAAAAAAAAGAGCCCACTTGCTTTTCATTTCGCCGTCGTTCGTCGTATATAAAAGCTATACATACCATTCGTCTGCAAATAACGCATACTTTAATTTACTATTAATTTAATTTGCATAAGGGGCCGTCTTCATATTTAATTCTGCATCAACTTCATTTTTCTCAATGGCGACACTGTATTTTGACTTTATTAAATGAAAGAAAACCTTCAAATTACGCTGAATATAAATTTTCACCAATTTCCTACTATAATTTCCGGAGATATTGCGAATTAATTTTTGCACGTTTTTAAGGGACTTTCTGCAAATTGAAAAACGCTATTTGTAGGTTCCGAACTTTTTGCCTTTCATTCAGTCTTTTTTTTTCCCGCAGCTGTACATATTACCTACAAAATTTCATGAAAATCAAAAATGACGCGGCACAATGAATTCTTAAAATTTGTTGATTTTATATGGAATGACCAGTTAATAGAAAAAAAGCAATAAATAAGGTATAAAAAAGCAATAAGTAAGGTATATAGCTCAGATACTTTCTATTTAAAATAGACAGCTCAAACATAGTTTTCAATATAGTTAGTAATATAGTTTTTAATAAAATATTATTATGAATTATATATTAAGATTTTAAAATTCGAAAAGAGAAAATATACTAGCAAATTTTGATGGAAAGAGATGCAGAAAATAGCAATACACAGCTGCGAAAAACTTCGTATTTTCTATTTGTTAGTTAAAATGTCGTATATTGATAGGTTAACCCATTTATGCTTGAGCTACCATCACATTCTTTAATGTTTACTGATGTTTGCTGTAATAGTAAAATTTCTGAAATTCACTATATGAGAAAATGATACTTTTTTTAAACATATGTGCCAGAGTGAAGAATTTACAAGTATCTTTTTGTCTTCATTTCTCGAAATAGGGTTTATTAATAATGAAGTGAGTATAAAAAAATCAATAATACTTACGAATATTTGTGATGAAGAATGAGAATGTTAAAATTTTAGCTTACCATATAAAGCACATTGGACACAAAAATATTAAAGCGAGGTATACTAGCTTATAAAATGATCATTTTCCAAAAGTTTGTTTAAAAAAAAGACTTTTGAAATGTAAATTAGATTTATTTGGCCCCAAAATAGTTAAAGTAAGTGGTACTAAATAATATCGATAAATTTTCTTTATATTAGAATTGTAGACATTGGAGAGATTGGATCAGATAGAATGTTACTGAGCTACACATTGCTTTCTACTTGCATGTCCATTCGTATATAAAAATTTAAACTTCACACTACAGTAGATCCCCCTAATACTTTCTGTGTTATAGGGGTCCGTGTTGTGCGGGTCCTGAGCTAGACTCCACCTGGAGTGCGGATTCCGCGTATAATCGCTGAAAAAATTATTTCACACATCAAAAATTATCCACTCTTCAGAAGCACAATGATATTTAATGTTGCCATTCAAAAGTTATATTAATTAGGAGCTAAAACGTAAGAAAATCAGAACATCTGTCTCAACTGTATATTTGTTTATGTAAAACCTATGGGACACCTTGCGTATTTGCCACCCATGACGATTTTTTATAATTTGGTGACTTACGTATATGTATATTTAATAATTTGTTTTAAGAAAACAGTTCATCATATGCTTTTTGATAAAAACTACGGATCTGATAGAATAGCTTGCCAGCAATGGCGACTTTTCTTTATTTGGCGATTTACACATGCTCATAACCAATAATTACTGCTCATGTAAGGTTACCGATAAAACCATTATCCATATATTCATATACATAATCGTTTGCAGATTGGCGTATTTAGTACCACGAAATATATCATCTCGTCGCGCTGGCAAATATCCAATCTGTACTCTAATAGCTATAATGGCATAGTTAACGCCGCCAAATATTTCTACTGGTAGCAAATACTCCAGCAGGACAGAAACAGCTTTAAAATAATCTCCATTTTAATTATTTTTCATTTTCAAGATTCTGAGTTCTAACATTTTGGAACTCGCGGTTTAGATTCACCCTGCTTGGATAGATACCATTTTACCTGATCGTACCTAATGCCAATATGGTGCTTTTTAAATCAATTACGATTAGATAGTCTGTTTTGGAAAAACGAATAATAGCTAATTCTAAACTTCTGTTGTCTAAGAGAACTTACTATTTGAAAATCGTCAACTTTGAGTAACACAATTTGAGTTATTTGTTTCATATACTTCTTAATTTGGCATAAAATTGGTGTAATTCTACTTCATGTTTGTCGATTTCACTCGATTCTACATACTTGGGATTACTTTGTTGCAAAGTCATGAATAATTTTGTGCTAGCGAAAATTGCCAAACCTGCAACCATTATGCTTATTTCAGTTTTTTTATTTATATCTTCTAAAATAATTCGATTTTCGAAATTTAAGACAGCTTATCAGGTTCCCCGGAATTTTCGATTTCCGTGGACACCTTCTTCAAAACTCAAGTCCTCAAGGTTTCGAAGGAGATAGCAGAACAATCTTTTGACAGTGGTGGTGACGGCGCCTACAGCAGCGGCCGTTACTTTTTTTAGAATAGAGAGATGCAAATATCAAATTGCCGATTTCAAATTAGGTGGAATGATAAATTACAGTGTTCTGTGCATTCCCAGTTAAAAAAATATAAATAAATAAACCAAAAACTGTTTTTCTTATAAACAACATATGTTTTAATTCCCCTGAGAGAAATTGTTATTCAGCGAAAAATTCGGGCCCTTCTTACCCCTTTCTTAATTTGAAGTAACCTCTTAAAATCTCACAATAATGAATTCGCAATAGTTCTTGAAATTATTGCAGAAAATCCGTGAACATTAATCTAAATAATAAAAGTCCTGTCCATAACGATTCCCGGATCGACTCGTAGCTCCGGGTGCATCTGCCACCATTTTGAAATTTTGATAAAAACGACATTTTTATCTCTATGAAAAGTTAGAGCAAAACTTTTCATATAGTTCGAAAGATCTCTAAAAAATCAACCTTTTTTTACCTTGCAACTACTTTCAACTTTAAATATCTAGTGAGATATCACGCTTTGAAAAGTAAACAGGGAAGCTTAGACGATTCATTCCTTGATTCTTTGAAAAAAAATCACGGAACATAATCTCTCGCGTAGGTCGATTAGATGACGTCATATACTGGTGAAAATACTCCTTTTGCGTGACAACCAATGCAAGGACAGTTCTATTTAATATGGAAGTTCTATTTAACTGAAAAATTTGATAGAATTTGGGCAAATATATTGAGAATGTGTAAAATTTTTTTTGCAATACACTTAAACACCTATTTCTAAGAATTCTTTTTTAGAAATCGGCAACACTCTTTTGAGATGAGAAAAACGTATTTGTTGTTGTTTGTGGAAGTCACTTTTTTTTTTTTTTCATTGCTCTCACCCGAGGGTTCTTAAATGTTAACAGCGTGACATTTGTGAAATCCTATTTTAAAAGTGTTTGAGTGTTTGAGCGTTTTAGATTGTTTTGGTGGCAGCGTTTGTTTAATTTTGAATTCGTTTAAACGGATGCATTTTGATTTCAAAGTTGTTAGATCGTAACTTTTATTTCGCTTGTTTTGGGACATTTCTTTTATTTTTGTCATAAATCCATAAGCGTTTGTTTGATTTTGAAGTGGTTAATTGAGTGTTTTAGATTGTTTTTGGTGATATATGTTTTTATCATAAGCATTTGCTAATTTTGAATTCGTTTAATCGGATGGATTTTAATTTCAAAGTTGTTTGATCATAGCTTTTATTTAGGTTAATTTGGTGTCGTCAGAGCCTAATTATGACCAACGGGGGCCCCGGGCATTGATGATTTTGGGTGCCCCCCATCTATGAAATTTGTTTTATTTTTCATAAAATGATGATATAAAAATATTTTTCAGAACAATATTTGAAATTGGCGGCCCTGGGCAAAGTCCCGATTTTCCCATGCGATAATATGGCACTGGGTGTGGTTTATTTTGTTTTTGTCGTAAATCACTAATTACTAGCCGGCAAGCCGTCCAGCATCGCTGGCCCGTGAAAATTCGCTTTAAAAAATTGTCGACCAGTAAGGTAGACTTCGTGCCTCTGTTAACTGTGTCAGTCAGTCTAACGACTACGTCTATGATTTTATTTTTAAAAAATTGGAGTCGTGTTTCCACAACTCAACTCTGAACTTTAGAATTTCTTTCTGTTGAATCCACTATCTTAAGAAAACAGGAACAAATTCTAGAGTTCAGAGTTGAGTTATTGAAACACGACTCCAATTTTTAAAAAATAAAATCTGAGACGTAGTTGTCAGACTGGCACAGTTAACATCCCCCTCTTCATTCAGCTGGTCGCCGAAGGCGAACAGCCTGTAGGTTGCGCATTTTTTTTTCGACCGTTGGCGGACCAGTTGGTCGCCGAAGGCGGGTAACTATAGGTTGCACTGTTTGTTCGAGAAGAGGCCGTCGGCGGACCAGCTGGTCGCTGGATGCCGCCGCTCGCCGAAACGTGTAAAAGCGGCCCATAGTTGCGTAGGCTGGTCGTGAAGCGGTCGGACCAGCTGGTTGCTGAAGGTGGACTATCCGCAGGTTGAAATTTCGGTTACGAAGATACCCATGTGCTGTAGGTTGCACGAGCCAGTCGCGAATAGGCTAGCGTGCTCTAGGTTCCACATTTTGACCACGACCAGTTTTGGCCATCGACGGCCAAAACTGGTCGCCGAAGGCGGCTAGTATATCTAGAGTAAGTGAAGGTTTTTTATCGTTTAATAAAGTTAAAATCGGATACTTAAATTTACAAAACAAAATTGATGGAGAATTACATATGAAGATGGCTCCTTGTGCAACTTGTATGGATAGCAGATTAAGTTCTACGTTTTTCGTAAACGGATGATAAATGTAACTTTGCTTTACTGCGGAAGACAGCCTATTAATGGGGTTGGTCTTTTTTTTCCGTAGTTCAACATCATTTTCAATAGGGTAATTTGCCAGTAATACAAATAAATCGTCTGGTAATGCATTCATACATACGGCAGGTATAGCATTAAAGGAGAATCAAACAGAAATCATAAATACTTTTAAACCTCATTAAAATGTGTTTGAAAATTTGTTAGCAATAGGACAATCCATCAACATGTTTGCTTTTTCTGTAACGGGCCAATTATACAGAACATGGCAAAAACAAGCTTAATAGAAAAGCAATTATCGTATTCAATGAAGTAATGAAAAAAAAAACAGCAATTATGTTAAAATGTGAAAGAAGCAAACATCTCTTAAATAAAAAATATTTCCCAAAAATGTTACTTTTGCTTACAGAAACCAGAAGGACTTTTCCATCTGTTTATGCGTTATCGGAAGCAATACACCGCGTAATGTTCTCCATAAACCGTCAAGTTTCAGCTTCACGCGACTACCCGCATCTTACGGTTTTATGGGAATTTTATACGAATAAAAAAAATGCGCATTTTCTTTACATTGCAGGAACAATGCAGTTTTTATATGGATTGCTGTTGAAAGATATGTCATAACCATCTTTTACAGGAGTTGCACTTTGTTTAATCCTTTTGTTATGCTTCATAACACATTTCAAGAAATTTTATGAATAGGCAATACGTGTAGAATTTTTATTATTCCTGTAAAATAACTCGTTCTGAATACACATTGTATAGCATGGAATGGAAATCCATTTAGGGAAAACCCCTAAATGGAAAGTTAAGTAGTTATTCTTTTTAACTCTTTCAGAACTGATAAAATAATTTCTCTTTAAATTATACAATTTTTCTTTTGATGTAATTGAAAAAATAAAGTAAAATGCCCCGATTATTAAATTTTTGGGGAAAATTGGTTTTTCTTTATGTGCATAAATTAAGACATTCATACTGTGCGAATATTATAGGTAATTTTTGTGTCTCCAATTGTAGATGCTGAGTCTAAAAGGTTATGGAAAAGACTATGTCCTGAACCTCAAAGTTTTAGTTCTTGCTATTTTAAAGATAAAGAATGTCGAAGGGATCTACTATAAAACAATCTCCAAATCTTATTTGAGTAGACTCCTTAATGTAACAGATAGTTAATCTGTTAGTACTTAGAATTCTCAGTGGAAAGCATTGCTCTTGCATAATCATTGAGTTTAAATTGGCATTCAGAGACTCATGCTAACCAAGACAAGATGAACACAAAGAAAGATATGGGGCAGTGCTTCCCTGCTGTTTCTTCTTGTGGACTCCTCCTAAAATCCAAAAGAAATTGGCGAACCTTTCATGTAGCTGTCAGTAATAGGTATGAAAACAAAAAAGTTTGAAAGAACGTTGATCTTTCATGTTGCGATGTATCCCGATAACCCCCACCGCCGGGCTACGCCCCTGCAGTCATCAATAAAAAGTAAAATAATAGCCAGAAGAAAATGAATTCAAAATCATTTCTAGAAACCAACTGTATCTCATTCAAGCATGTGGTAAATTTGAAAAAAAAAAACAAAAACTTTATGAGATATTTGTGCCTTGCCTAATGAAGCAAACAAAAGTAGTTTGGCTCAGTATCTGGCAGTTTTAGTCATCGATTAGATTCTGAATTTAATCTGCTTCAATTCTTGTCTTTCGGAGAGGAAAGACAAGAGGAAAATCCTTTAAGGAAAATTCTTTCTCGGCTCTCTTTCAGAGCCTTCCGTTCAATACAGTACCGTCATTATAATATCATTTCTCAAATGTAAGTTCTACTGCTCATATCATATAGGGTGTCCCAAAAAGGCGGTACTGGGTTTTAATTTTTTTTTATTAGATAATTGGGCAGTGTAGATTGAAAATATGTTCAAAATAAGGTAGGAAATAAGACTCCGTTACGAAAAAAATCCTCCCGTTAATTTAAAAAAGTTTAACTTTTTAAAGTTGTATAAGACCCCGTACAAAACAATTCCCAGTTAGTAAAATGTGCCCCATACACTCACAAAGTGACATACAAAATTTGAGAATTATACCTTTAAAAGTGTCAGAGATGTGAAGATAAATCTAACGCTGACTTAAACCACTTTTCCATGGTACTCGAAGGCAAACAATCAAGTCGAATGATCATATTTCAGGGGTCGTACAGAAATTACGAAAGAAAATATTTTTTTTCCCACTAGCAATAAACGTTTACATTCAAAATCATGTATAGTCCCCGATCATTTTCCTTTAAATATACTATCGCTTCGACGTTGTATGATAAAAGGCTCAAATTTGGTACACTACTTCATTAGTGTATGGGGCCCTTTTTACTAACTGGGAATGTTTTTGTACGGGGGTCGTATACAAATTAAAAAAGTGTAACTTTTTGTAAATGAACAAGAGGAATTTTTTCTTAACGGAGTCTTATTTCCGACCTTATGTTGAACATTTTTTCAATTAGCATACACTGCCCACTTATCTCTAACAGATAACGAATTAAAGCTCATTACCACATTTTTGGGACACCCTGTAGACAGCAAAGAATTTCAAAGATGCTGTTACAGAGCAAAATGTTGCAGGTATAAAAGTAATTCTGATTTTTGAACTGTGCTGTTGAACGTTTTTGTAATTACTGCAGACGAGTGAATTTAGAATTTTTTGAAATAGTAATTTTCTTTAATGGATAAAAATTGTTTATACTTCTCTTGAGACTGAAAACTATGAAAGAAAGCATTAAGAAAAACTCGCTTCATAGATAAAAATTCAAAACATTTTAATACATAAAATTATCATACATAAAAATCAGAAGGCAAGAATTGAAGCAGTTCATAGATAAACATCGAAAACTTTTTAATACATAAAATTTATATTGTTTTATGTTTGTGCATGTTGCTTCTATGGTCGTACTTGATGAAAGCTTTATAGATATTACTCAAGAGACAATTAGAATGATTTTACAATGCGAAAACGAAACACGACTTTGACACCTCACGTACTCTATCTCTTCCTATCTCTTTCATGTACTGTTCATATACTTTTACTAATTCATCAACAAAAAACAGTCAACAGAAAAAAGAAAAATTTTGTAAAATAATACACCCATAAAAGTATTTATTATTCAGGACGCAGGTTTCGATCAAAAAATGGTGAACACTTTTTGACCGAATTATGTGTAAATTTTGTGTTATTGTACAGAGTTTTAATTTTTTCATACTAATTCATTAGTTATTGTTATGATACTACAAAAATATGTCACCCTAAATTTCATAGAAGTCAATTACATCTCTTGTATTCAAAAATATGTTAAAAAGAAGCTATTGCAAAAATATTTTTACACAAATTTTTCCTTTACTTACCAAATGCATCTAGAATAAGTCAACCGTTTAGACATTTTCGTAAGCATTAAACTGAGCAATGTGCACTGTAATCTTTTTTTAAAATGTTAAGGCATTGTGAACACTAGCATTTTGCAGATCTTATGCGAAATTTATGCTTACAAAAGAATGAACACTTTTTTATTGAAAAGAGGAAGAATGCAATCTTTACGTGAATTACCGCTCAAACATATTTCATAGCAACCCTTTGCCAAAGCTGCAGTTTATTTAATGGCTTATCATGCTTCATACGGAGACGGCATGATTTTTTTCTGAATAGGATCTATATATATGCAAGCATTCTACGTTTCACTAGTAAAAATTTCCTGTTTTTAAAAAATGCTCCAAAATAATGTAAAAGAGAAATGAAAAGAAGTAATTTAGTGCATCTTCATAACAGTAATAAAAACTGTATGTAATTTTCAGGAGGTAAGTCTTTCTCTCAGGAACATGGATTCACCAGTCCCGAAGTACACAGGAAAGCATGCATTCTGTACTGTATTTAAAAAGTTCAAGCTATAATCTCAATTATACGTGTATTTCCAAGAGACGTTTTTAAGTAAAAACGTGTATTTAAAAAAAATGAAAAAACATATTTTCTCTGATTCTACTAACTACTTTTTTTTCACAATCATGTTTTTCAGACTATTGTCATGTTTTACAACTAAAAATTTCCAATTTATCCATGGAAAAAGGGTTAGAGCCCCCGAAGAGGATGGACTTCTGCCTGTTGGTCCGTGGGAGGTATTTTATTTCCCTCCTACCACACAAAGGTAAACCAGTGGAGGTATTCTCCTATCAACCACCCGAAGACGCGCTCTCTAGGAGTTACAGGCTCACCCGAGAATCCAGAACATATCTGGTTGTCCTGCCACTCTAACGGAATAACAACAAATAACTGGCAATCCCCATGTTGACCTTTATAAGGATAACTGCCTCGATATGGATACGACGACGACAACAACAACAAACATTTTAAACCTTCGAAGGTATATGCCAGCTGCCACAAGGAACAACCATCTGGGGTGTGGATTCCACCCAAATTTGTAATTGTGTCACATCTGCGCTTAATGTATCATCGCTGACAATGTCACAGTCTTTCCACCATAGTTTCTGCTACAGCACCTAAAGTACACAGGCGCTATTTTGGAGTAGTGAAAGAATTGCTTGCATCTTACACTGATTTTGACGCTTTGAAAGAAAATTGCACTATGAGTATACCACCATCTATGCTAAATGACTACAGCGATGTGTACAATTGGAAACCCCAAGACATAATAACTGCAGCTTGCTTCAACTTGTATAGATATACCATCTGCCACAAGCCAATTTTCTTGTGTTTAAGCCAATTATACCTAGCTCTGTAGTCATTCACCATGCGTGGTATTTTTAACCATCATGGGATTTATTTTGAAAAGCGGTAAAATGGGCTTTAACTGCGTCAAGGTAGGTTGTTGGCAAAATCTCTCTCTACTCATAAGTGGAGATGTGTGCCGGCCTGTATTTTTAGGAGCTTTACTTCTTCTACAAACTGTAAGGCCTATTGGAAATACGACGAGCCATCCAAAATGTGGCAAATGATACAGGGAACATCCTTACTTCAGGATAACGAAAGGCGTTACTAATCCACAGAGATCCAAGATTTGATTCCCTCATTTAACTGGAAAGTTTTGGACACGCAGCAGATATCCCGGATTTTGCTCCAAGCAATTTTAATCTGTTTAATCCCACAAAGTTTCAACTTGGTGGCAAACATTAAAGCGTTCACGAAAAAGTGCAAACGGTCGTAACTTAAGATGGTTGACGGAGCAGTGAGCTAAGTACTTTCAAGAGGGTTTGAAAAGAGTAGTTGTAAGAAATGACAAATGATTAAACAAACAAGGTGAGCATGTGGGAAAAAAAAAAGAAAAATATTGGGAATCCGAAAATAAATCCGTTTTTTTATAAAATTACTTTTGGATTTTATTGTTCATAAAAAGACCCTTAGTTTGAAAACATCCCTTATCTATAAAAAGGAAACCAACAAAATGAAAATAGATACAAAAATTTTTCATGTACTTAAAGCAAACAATAAAATTTGTTTTCCCTGGATACCCATTGTCTAAAGCAATCCATTAGGTAATGCATACGGTAAACCATTCTTAAAACGCTATTACATCACGTGACTACCTGCACCCTACTGGTTTATGTGAGTTTTATAGATATCAAAAATGCAGATTTCCTTTAGCACGTGAAGAACAGAAGTACCTTTTTGTGACTTGCTGTTCAGAGATACGCTATGGCTATAATAATCTTCTGCAAGCCATGCTCTATTTTTCTATCCTAAGTCATGCTTCATAAAGTTCTGCAATAATTTTTCTGAGGAAGCACTACATGTAAACATTTTGAGTTATTTTTGTAAAAAAAAATCTTTCTGTCTTCGTCAGGAATAGCCTGGTATATAAAATAATAAAGTATGACTTGTATGGCAGAATGGAACAATAATACCTTTTGCATTAAATGTTTCTTATCTGCAGATTAATATTGACTGAAGATTAAAAGTTTTGAAATTTAGTTGTACGTATCTGAAACCTCAGTGTGTTAAAGACCATTGGTGTAAGTAGCCTTGGGGAGTATTAGCAATTTGGAATCCGTTTTTTAGCGCGAAATTCTGCCGATATTGCAATTGGGTCGTCTGAAAAGATTAAACACATTTGCAAAGAGTGTAGAATATGATATGAAAGGAAGCCTACATATTCTGATTTAGCGGAATCTTTCCAAGCACTGGATTCATTATTTAGATTTACTAGAAGTATTTCCTTCACTTGCCTCGTTTGTCTTATTTGTAATTATGTCTAGAATAAAGTATCAGGCAAATACTTCGAAATTTAAGAGAAACTATTTTTTTTTTTTTTTACTTTTGATGTAATGTTTTTGGGCAGGTTACGTTTGTTTGTAGTAAAATTTTCAAATTCAAATCAAAAATATTGTTTGTAAAAAATTTATAAAATGGATAAAAAATATTATATCCTAATTATGAACAACTTCTCTTACAACATTTCGAAATCAGAGTATTTCTGCCATAAGTAATTTTCTTTTACATTTTCGAAACGCACAGTTTTATTTTAACACAAAAAAGTGCAAATGCTTATAGTCAACACACCTCATCTGATAGCTTTTCTTTGTTTTGTAACAAGTGTTGCTTTAAGCAAGATTGAGCTGAGTAATTACATCAACCCCCTTGCCAAAAATAGCAGTTTTCAGAAAAAAAAATGAAGTAGATGACATGCAGTTTTTTCTTTACATTTTGATGACAAATGACTGTGGAATCGGACTTCCAATACATTGTTGGAAGCTGGCAGTATCTACAGTTGGGAAAAACGCTAATCGTGACATAGACACGAGTGCGAGGCCTTTCTTGGCAGCACCGTAGACGGAGACGGGCTGGATGGGAGACGAGAAAAAAGGCAATCTCATGGTCAATATAGTGACAGCCGATATTGCTTTGTCTTACATAGCAACCGTAAACATGTCTGTTGTCTTTCATAGCAACCGCAAACTTTTGTCTCATTTCAGAAAATCCCTAAGCTGTAATACGAAGTAGACCTGACTAATTCACGTCTCGCATTCATCCATGCGTGTTCACAATTTGTCGTCACAATTTGTGTTCACAATTTGTCGGGCACAATCGGCCAGATTCGTTATACATCATGGTAGGTAATGCCTATATAGGTAATGCCTATATCATTTAGGTAATGCCTTCTACAACGATGTAGAAGTAGGTCTGTTATTCAAAATTTTATCTACATACAGTCATATTTTAACTGGTTCATAACTATCACTGTTATACTGTTATCGTCTTCACACATCGCACTATTCTAGTCTTCAAACAGTAGTTTATGGGAGAGTAAAGCAGTTTTCATTCAAGAAAGAAAAAGACAATCCGTAAAATAGCACTGTATAAATTTTTTTCAAAATATCGATTTCGAAGGAATCGATTAAATATCGATTAGGGGTGTGCCAGAATTCCAGATGGATCGCAAAGAATTCGTGATCCCCTTCAAATTGCACTTTTATAGAAAAAAAGTGACGCTCTTTTTCAGATAAATCTAGGAAAAGTAGCTGATACTACTTTTATAGATTTCCGGATTAGCAGGTTAAAGTAAAAATGAATTAAGCAAAAATAAAAAGACCTCTGACATTAGTAATATATTTAATTTTTACTTTCTTATATATTGTTTACAGCAGTGAAAGCTCTGTATTTTGAATACGCCGCCCAGGTGGTGTAGGGCTTAAGAACCATACTATCACGTCTTGGGTCCGGGTTCGGATCGTGGCTTGGTTCGTCCCTTCACAGGGGGTAACGCTAGCCGTCCACTATCTGCCCCCTTTATGAAAGGTACAGAAAACCTTTGGGCAGGTGTAGTGGAAAATGTCTAATCGTCAAGTGCCCGCCTGCTGAAAATATATATATACAGAGAGATTAACCATACTTTTAGCAAACGATATCTCGATTCTTAATTTTTATGCATACATGCCGAATTTTTTGTGAAATTTGCTTGTCTTATACCCATGGTGTTTTGAGACAATAGATCTATCTGGAATATTTTAAAGACAGTTAGCTTTAACTTAGAATCGTTATTTTAATTTTATCTTCACCCCTCATGGATCGTTTTCCAAAGTCCATTTAATGTTGTTGAATTTGATTTCCCACTTTTTAAAATTAATAATTAAAGAAATCATAACATAATTATTAGTCCATTTTGTAAAAAAACAAGATAGTAACAAAATAACTTTTATTTATAAAATAATTTTTGTGGGAGAAGAAAAAGGCCGGAGTTTTTTTGTGATTGAATTATATATGCTAAAATCTAATTTACCGTGGCCGAAAAAAACTCAGCTTATGCCCGCGAGTCCGATTACTCCAGCCAACTTATCTTGGGTATGTGGCAACACAGTGATTAAAATTTTGGACTTGTAACTTGAAGGCTTCATGTTCGATTCCGACGTGCACCGTGTACATGTAGTGTAAGTGCACGTTAAATCTGTGGTTCCGAAATTCCTTTTGGCTGTCTCTAGCAGTTTCCGAGGGTCGCCAATATTCAGAAGTTCCCCACCTTCTAGTAGCATCCAAATTGTGGTGGGAAACTCCAAGAAAGACATATGTAGCTCTAAATGACACATTCTGTGACCTGAGCTGTCCTCTCCTGGCAAACAAACGAACCTCCCTCTTCAACCGTGGGTTTGGCACAGCAAGTATTTGAAACGAATTAAGTTCAAGGTTGTATCGCTGAAAGGAGCTGAAAATCTTCTAAGTGTATTATATTTGTATATATATCTACATATCTATCTATCTATCTATCTCTCTATTTAACCCACAGAAATAAATATCACTATTGTTCTTTTATTTTTATTAGAGTGTGAAAGTTTCATTCTGGATAGGCATTAACTTTTTAAATCAATATGCTGTGAAATAAATTTGCAAACATTTAATAGATTACATATGCTAAAAGTGAAATTTTCTATCGACATTAAAAAAAATCTTTAAAAAAGTAGGAACGATGTTTAACGGAACTCATTTGTTGTGCTAAGACAAGGCTGCACGAGGGCTATCTGCCTAAGAGGGGCGGAGATGCTTTGGCGGAGGAGTTTCAGAGCTTACATTAAATAGATTGCAAATCGGAATTATCTCGCGACATCTCAAAAAGTCATTAAAAAACCCATTTTACGTACGATGCTTAAACAGGACTCATTTGTAAAAGTATTCTCTCGAGTTTCTGATTGAATAAGGAATTCAGCTTTCGTATGAAAATTAGCTAGCCAGAGAATAAAATACGTGAAAAATCGTGGATAAACCAATAAAACGAAAAATAGCAAATGATTTCACACTACTAAAACTTGATGTAGTTCTAGGGTTCAATCAAAGGAAACAACAGGCGAAACACATCAGCAGGCTGCGTTAAATGGGTTTCATACGTTTTGGAACGGTAAAAACGCACCTCTTTCTTATATTATAGAAGAAAATTGTATTACAAATAACAGTACAGTCATTCTTAACATGGTTTGGGGCAAATAGGAACCCTAGTAGCACAACTAGTTTAAAAGACGCTCAAAAGATGTCTTTTGAACTAGTTGTTAAACAAGGGAAGGAGCACGTCTCTTTCTACATGTACATTTGTTGTGTAGTCTCTGTTGATAGTTCGAGCTGGCAAAACCTGAGGCTGGTTCAAGATATACACGGTGATTCAAAATTCATTATCAATATTTAGTATTAAGGTAGGGAGTAGGAAAAGAAGACTATTTCACATAGGAAAGCATGGGCGCAAACGAGCTCACGGCGGTGTTGGGCGCGCTTTGTTTCCACAACTCCCATACATGTACTTTACAATAGCTCAGTTAAAATAAACTTTGCTGGCAATAGGGGTTTCGTACATCATGTTTTTCATCAACCCCATACAAAGAATTCGACTATAGATAAATCCGGTGACCGTGATGGCCAACAAAACAGTCCACTTTGACCAGTTCATTGAGCTCCAAGATTTCGAAAAATGATGTACATGGTTACCTGACCAGAAAATTTGGAGTTCAACGGATTGGTCGTAGTGGACCGGCTTTAGGGCACCACGGTAACTGGATTTATCTCCAGTCGACTTCTTTGTATGGAGTGTGATGAAAAACATGGCATACGAAATCCCTGTCGCTAGTGAAGTTTATTTTAACCGAGTATCGTACCGTGCGTGAATGGGAGCTGTGGACACAAGGCGCCTCCTACAGCTCAATGCGTTCGTTTGCGCCCATGCTTTCTTATGTGAAATAGTCTTCTTTTCCTATTCCTTACCTCCCTACGAAATATTGATGATGAATTTCGAATCACCCTGTATTTACTTATTAAATGATGAAATTATATATTTGAAGTGCAGTGTGAATAAGTGTATATGCTTGTATTAAGTCACTAACTGCAAATAGCTGAATTTTATTCACAAAATAAACGAATGTTTTATTACTTTTTCAACAGTTGTCTGCACCAACAGACCACTGTCAGGCCCTACTCCAAGAGCCCTACTCCAAGAAAGTAGAGAAATTTAAAAAGCAAAGGACCTCAAGAACTGTAGGCACACCTCTAGATCACTTCCATGAGAAATATAAATTTTCAAGACTAAAGTTAAGATTCAATGACTAAGTTAAGACTTAGTCAATGACTAAGTCAAGACTAAAGTTAAGATCTAATAATATTAGAAAAATGTTGCTATTATGAAAAATGTACAGATATTGGGGAAAGAATCTGTAATGATTGGCGCACATTTATTAACGAAATCTCAATCTCAGTTTCTTTCATCAGAATACTTCTCTTCACGGGAGTATTTCGAAAAAATAGTGTGACTTTGGTGTATAAATACAAATAAACTATTTATTTCACGCACTTGAAAAATTTTAAAATGTCTTTCCATAAGCTGTACTGTACGCTGGAATAATCGATGAATCTGTATCAGTTATGAAATTTTTAGCAAAAGTTATTAAAAATCGAAAATTTTGCAGAATGTGCCACTCTTGAAGAATTTTACTGTGCAATTCAATGTTTAAGATTTTTTGCTTAAACTCTCATAAAAGTCACAGTTTTTCAGTTAATTCAGTATGTGGTGAAGATTATAAAGGATCTTCCTGAAGTTTTTAGAGTCACTGGCAGAATTAGTTTATTTTAATTTGTGTACCAGGGCGGCGAGGGAGATTTTATATTTCTTCGAAGTGCACCATTAAGAAAATGTAACAACTGTAGTTTAAAACCCTCCTATGAAAGATTTCATGAGCTTTAGATATATGTTACTGTGAAAGACCAAAATTGGAGAGTGTCGACTTTCACCGCTGAATGTCGATACATTCCAAATACGTCGGTGAAAGACCGAATATTTGCTGGTTCGGACTACCACCGGTGTATGTCGACAAGCACAGATATGCTTTCGCGGAGGTCGGAAAGACAAGACAAGATCAACAGAAAAGCAGAAAACGTAGCAAAAATATTTTTAATCTGTTGGGGGAAGTTATTTCTCCATGAATCTATGGTTTCCCATTGTTATATAAGAAAAGTCCACTACGGTACAAAAGACAAGCTCTTTATAGGCTAAATGCAAAACTAAAATCTTATTTCTTAACATTTAGTACAACTTCCATCATTATTAAGAAGGCAAATAATACCGAGCTTCCCTTTTTCTTTTTTTTTTCTAACGCTAGAATATCTAAAGCTCCATGTCCATTAAAAACCCAATCCCTAGCTGCCCTTTAAATCTATCACAACATTTAAATAACCTACGGTTTCTCCAGCAGTAAAAACTCCTCTACAGATTGACGAACCTCTGCCCTCACCATGGTTGGTCACTCCTCTTAGCAAGAGAGCCGAAAATGTACCTTTGGACCTTTTATCGTCCTTGATATACGAAGGAGAAAATACAGAGGGTGCTAACACATTTTTAGAACGATTTCGATAAAGAATTTAAAAAAAAAGTAAATGTTTCAGAATAAAAATTTTTGGCAACAGCTTATTATTTGAAATAAGAAATATCGTCTGCTAATTTTAAGTTTATTCTTCTTTCAAAATGTCATATGTAAACAAGCTATGGATTGAAAGATATGTTTTTACGCTTTCCGAAGAGAAATATTCTTATTCTATAATTCAAAAACGTTCTGAAATGCATGGTATTAAAATTTCTAAGTGCAAAATAAGCAACATTATTAATCGGCACGGTAAAAATCGTCAATCATTATTTCTACATGGAAAAAGACTCCAAACGAATATCCGAAAAATGTACGTACTGTTTCAAATGTTTCTAAAGTGAAATCGCTGGTAACAAAAGAAAATCCGCCAACACAGAGATCAACTGCAAAGTCTTAAGATACATCTGTAGCAGCAATAAATAAAATATTAAACAAAGATTTTCAACTTAAAAAAGCTAAAATATATAATATTCACCAGCTTTTGCAGAGACATGTGGCTCAACGCAAACTTCTAAAACTACCACTGCATTCCTTGAAAAAATGAAGACTTATACAGGTATTGCAACTTTTCAACATATTCCTGCGAAGTCCCCTGACGTTTCACCTATGAGCTATTGTGCCTTTGGTCTGTTAAAAAGAGCTCTTTCTAAACGCAAACCCACCACGATAGATGGACTCTGGAAAGTAGTGGAAGAGGAATGGAAAGCAATACCCCTGTAAATTTTACGAAAAGCTCTTCTATCATGGAAATCACGATGCAGACTCATAGTCCAGAAAAAAGGCTATCAGATCGAACATTTAAAAAAATTGTCTTTACATTTTAAGCATTAATCAAACGGCCCCGAACTCGTACTAAAAATGTGTACACACCCTCTGTACAAATCTCCGACCTATTCAACATTCAGCATTCCCAGACACCACGTAAGCTTAAATCAAGCTTGACATTTCTTTGGATTTGACGCATTAATGCAAGCTTGACAGTTCAACTCATTCTAAGCTGGCAGCAAGCTTGCAGGAGTCAAGTTGAATTGTCAAGCTTAAATACAGCTTGATTTAAGCTTGGAAATTGCTACTCGCTTGATTTTTCCTCTTAAAGGAGCGTTGATGGCGCCATCTGTGAAAGAGAATGGACATTAATTGTCTAGCGTCCTCAAATTTGCTGAAAGTTCGTAAAAGATGTGTTTCTTTTATTACCAGTGCCATATTACCGGCAAGGCAAACGGGGCAACTGGCCAGGGCCTACAGATTTTAGGGCCCAAAAATCTTACATCTTACACTTTTGTAGTTTTAAAATAAAATTACAAAGGATAAAAAAAATTCAGAAGTTAAATAATTTTTTTAATTATAAAGTATGAACAAAAATAATTCAAATTTACATTTGTATAAATTAACTAGCTGACCCGGCAAACGTTGTTTTGCCATATAAGTTATTCCTAGGATTATTTTAGTAGAAAGAAATGACTAACTTATTGTAAGTTTGTGAGGATGTGGTATATGAGTAGAAGAGGCACGGAGCTCTGTGAACGATGCTGGAATATAAAAATAACACAATACCAAACATTTGTATTTTTAATTCATTGTAATGTATTCTTTAAATTTATATATATCGCTAATTACAATAATTTTACAAAAAAAAAAAAAAAAATCAATCTCTTAACGGAATAGAGTGTACAATATTGTTTGTTACCCCACCTTTAGCTAACACAAACAAACTGGATGGTTTGCCACGTATAATTGTCCGTGTGAAAAACATGGTGTGCTCAAATCTAAGCCACAAATAGACATAGTTTGGCCTTGAGACTTACAGATAGTCTATTGCAAATGCCAATCTTATTGGAAATTGAAGACGTTTACATTTGAATTGGCACATCCGTGGGTAAATAGGGATCCGTGGTCGTAAATATATTTTCAACTCGAAATTTGCCATTTAAAAATGACGGCTTCGACAACATTTTTCATTAGTTTTTTAATAACTAATCGCGTGCCGTTACACAGCCGTGGTGAGTTCAAATTACGAAGCAAAATAACCGGAGATCCATTCTTCAGTTGTAAGTTATGCGTTGGCATGCCTGGTAAATCTAATGAGTTTAAAAACTCTGCTGGATAATTCACACCTTCGGTGGCATCGCATACTGTATCAATAGATTTGTATGACACTAACTCCCCTGCAATAAATGTTGTATTTTAAGATTCAGTTCGATGACGTCTACATTTTTTGCTGCTAAAATTGCTCTTTCTGCCAGCCACTCATGATTAATATATTGTGTATGTACATCGGGAAATATCTGGTCAATGAAAGCATCGTGCGAATCAGTAATTGTGCAGAAATCGGCCGGTAATTTTATGCATCCAGTTTCATCTACAGTAACTTTTCCATCGCCGATATTTAACAGCTGTTTTGAGAATGCCTCAGCGGATAGATCTCGAAGTATTTGAACGCGCATATTTACTTTCAGTTGTTAATTTTTCAACATTACGCCACAGTGGCGATGATTTTAAGCAGGCGTTGATTTCATCAGCATACGTTGAACGTGGGATGAAGGGATGTGTTTGTCTAAAATCTCCTGAAAGGAGGACCACGAGTGCCGCCAAATAGTTTGGTCCTTGGTTTGTTAAGATCTTTCATTGTCCTGTTCAACGCCTCAAGCGAACTGTTTGTGTGCCATAGTGCATTCATCCCAGATGATAATTTTACACTGTTTCAGCACTATGGCCATGGGCGATTGTTTTTTTATGTTGCACACTGCATCTGGGTTATTTTGAATATTTAGTGGTAGCTTAAATACTGAATGAGCTGTTCTGCCTCTATCCAATAAAGTTGCCGCAATACCAGACGATGCAACGGCAATGTGATGCCATTTTTCGATCGTATTTCGGCTAGGATTAGCGAAATAAGGAATGTTTTGCCAGTTCCACCTGGTGCATCCAAAAAAAAAAAAAAAAAAAAAAAGAATCCATCTTGCCCTGCCGAAACTGCGAGCATAATGCGATCGTAAATGCTTCTTTGTTCCTCATTCATTAGTGGGATATTGCGAGTAACAATCGCTGCTATTTATGCAGTATTGTATTGTAGTTCTCGATTCATTTCATTATTTATTAAATCAGATACACTACGATTTGGCGAACGCATGCCGAAATGACTGAGTGGTAAGTTGGCAACGATAATGCACAGATCCTAAATAGCAATCAATGCTTCATTGTACATAGCGTCGCTGAATGGTATTGTTAAATCGTTGCACCGTGTACGATGTTCATGCAAAATATCATCACTCATTGAATCTTTATGACTATCCCACAATGTCTCTGCTCGGGCCGGGAAACATGCAGTCAACACTATAGCGAACAATAGACGAATTTGTTTTGCCGTACAGTTCAATGCTGCTTCAGCAAGCATACATTCCCACTGGTTGTCATCTTCCAGCAAGCCTAGTGCAAGGCATGCTTCTTTATACGTTGGATATTGTTGTAAATTCACTTTACGTATATCTTGAAATGACAATGGGCCGGTAACATTAACCAACAACAGTGGAAGATAAAAGCACTCAGTCTGCTTTGGATTTACTGCAAATACTCGTCCCAAGGTGTTTGATTTATATAAACCGGGACATGCATCAATCGGTGTACCTTGCTTGCGAGGCATCCATTTTTTTGTTTGAGCCCATGTGAAAAAACTTGGTACTTCTGAATAGAGTAATGTCCGTGCAAAGGCACCAAAAGCATCCGCACGATTACACAATTTAAAAAATCTGATGTGTCCAACACATGACTTCCTTGCACGTCCATTAGATCAAAAATATTTTCGACGCACTTCCTCTAAATTTATTTGTTTGAAAAAGATAAAATATCAATAATAGTAAGGTTTAGCGATTTCCAGCCAAATATTTCGATATCGCCAAGCTGAGTTCAATTTGAAAGATTTCCTTCTGACAATTTATTTGGCGATATTTCACAAAAAGCCGACAAACTTGAGATAGTCTGCGAGATTTTGGGGATAGCCAAAGTAGTCATTGACCACAGACTTTCAATGAATTGAATGCATCCACACACCTCAATGTATTAGAAGTCATTTGGCTCACCCTGTAAATAAATTCTCAATCGATTGCTGTCAAAAAAGATATTAAAAAACATGTAGATATTACAATAGTTCTAAATTAAAAAGTTAAAAAATCTACGGGTTAGTTTTAGTGTTATACAAAATACGAAATAATTTTTGGCGCCAAATTTGGCGATATTTCGGCGAAACTCGTCAATGTCGACGACATTTGGCGAGATTTTAAGCATGAACCAAACAATGAAAGACTATCGCCAAATTTGGCGATATTTCGCCAAAACTCGCCAAGAACGATGACAAATGGCGATACTTTGGGCATGAACCAAATGACTGACTATTGTCAAATTTGGCGATATTTCGCCAAAACTCGCCAAGGTCGAGGACCGACGGCGAGATTTTGGGCATGTACCAAACAATGACTATCTACAGTAGTATTATATTGAAGATGTCCATAGACATTAAAGTACTGAAATTCTTTCCGGTGGTCCTGTAAATAAACTCTCCAGTAGATTGGAACCAAAAATCGAGATGCACAACTAGATGTTACAACATTCTTATATATGAAATTTCATAATAGTTTTTGAGATTTGAGAGTTAAATATGCACACACGTACACCAAAAGTCGCCAAGTTTGGCGACTTTTGGCATAGTTCTTGAGAGAGGCACGTGACCATGGTCGGACCATTACCTAACTTATGTGGTAGGACGGTATTGTGCTTGAAATGGATGAATGCCCCTAAAATTGCCATTGACCGTAATGTATTGGAAATCTTTTGAGTGTTCCTGTAGCAGAACTATAAATGATAAAGACACTTTTTTTAATGGAGAAATTCATTTTCTAACTCTTTACAGCATATATCACTTCTGAGTCGTTTGAAATAGCCCAATACCTCTAAAAAACGCTTTGATGAATTTCGGCGATTAGAGCGTAATGTATTTCGAATCTTTTGGGCGGTCCTGTAGAAAAACTATTCAGTCGAATGGAACCGAAAGGGGAGGTGCACAACTAGATGTTACAACAATCCTAAATATAAAGTTTCAACATTGTACGCCCAACAGTTTTTGAGATATGCGAGTTTAATGAATTTCGGCCCATTGAGCGTAATGTATTTCGAATGTTTTGGGCAGTCCTGTAGATAAACTATCCAGTCGAATGGAACCAAAAAGGGAGGTGCACTACTAGATGTTACAACTATCCAAAATATGAAGTTTCGACATTCTACGCCTAATAGCTTTTGAGTTAGGCGAGTTTAATGAATTTCGGCTCATAGAGCGTAATGTATTTCGAATCTTTTGGGCGGTCCTGTACATAAACTATCCATTCGATTGCCACCAAAAGGGGAGGTGCACAACTAGATCATAGAACAATCCTAAATATCAAATCTCAACATTCTACGACCAATAGTTTTTGAGATATGCGAGTTACATACATACGTACGTACGTACGTACGTACAGACGGCATGGAAAAACTGGCCACAGTAGACTCGCCGCTGGTCAAAATGAGTTGCAGACGCGTTAATATGATCGTGCATGTTAGCCTACGATGAGATGCATCGAAAAAAATTTTTAAATTAAATTTAGAGGTAGTCAAAATCGGTTTTTTTGTCGAAATTTGGCCCCCAAAATTTTTCGGGATCACATTACTTCCTTATACTACGTACAAGGAAGTAAAATTTCGGTGAGTGTAGTTTTTGGTGGATTTATAGCATGATCAATCGCTGTCTCGTTCGTAAAATATACGCGCTGGCCGTTCTCAAGATGGACGGCTAAATGAATAACTGCTGGATCCCGTTCATGAATTGGGAAACCAAAGATACGCCAAACAGCTTCATTGGAGCTGATGTATCGGCCCGTTTGATAGAGAGTTATTTCATCATTTTTATTCACTGGAGGAGCATTGTTATTGGTATTTTCAACTCGAAATACAGCCATATCACTGCCTTTATGTACATACTTACAAATGTATTTGATGCTCTTCACGGAACTGCAGAACTCAACGTTAATATGAGCGTCGTATGTTTTGCTCAATAGAGGCGAATATGGCACCACCCAACGATTGTCAATGTCACTATCTATGTTGTTGATATTTTTAGTAAATGATTGTCCGCCATTATCGTTACTCCTTCGACGATATATTGGATATCCGTCAACATTTGTGATCGTATCGTTAGTGAACTTTTTAGGGAAACTTTTGGTGCATTTTCCATCTGCCATGCAAGGCGATGAACGATTCAGGTCACCGCATGGGCCATGAATCATGTTTGCTGTAACAATATCAAACAGCAATTGATCAGTAGACGGATCTGGAATTTCCGCAGAAATTATACTATCGATTTCTTCAGGACGGATTTTGTCGATTAACCAAACCAAAATGTGTGCATGAGGTAATCCCCTCTTTTGCCACTCAACCGAATACATCCAGCAACGTGTGGGATCGAATACATGTAATTTTGTAATGAAACTTATTAAAGACTTTAATTTTTGTCTGAACACACGTGCTGTAATGTCATGACGATGCATTGCATTTTGTCCAGGCAATAACAAAGATGTGATCTCCGGCCATTTTGGATTACACGTGAACGTAATAAATAAACATGGTCGCCCATATTCGCGATCGAAAGTCAGAGCATCCTGTATGTATTCTTGCATATGACGTGGACTGCCTATATACGATGATGGTAGAATGACAGAGCTACCAATTTCGGCGGCATCGGCGTTGTTGGCAATAGCATCTCGCAAGTGAATGTATTCTTCAGCAGGCAGCTTTTTCTGATTATATCGCAAGTACCGTAATCGTTCGCTCTCTATCTTCACGTACATGTCGACCATGAATTGTTGACAAAGCTCACGACATCTTAGAATGACGTTATCCTGACCGGGTCTAATCATCAACCGATAAGCATAAAAATCCTTCGAACTAACGTTCTTGCTTGTTTCGGCTCCTGTAATGATATATATGAATACAAACAAATACTAATTAATAATTAACAATAGTTAAGTTTAATGAATTACGATTAATAAATTAAGTTTTTGGTAAATGAGTAATGATCAAGTTCATAATGAATATAGTACCT
>JAWZYV010019230.1:0-24800 GCA_038373885.1 Cheiracanthium punctorium
CTGGCGGATTAAGCCCTCACCGAGGAAAAAAAAAGAAATTACATAAAAAAGTAAGAGATCCTATTTTACTTTTCCATAAAATGGACATAAATTTCAACCAGCCGTTCTTATCCTCAAAATTGCATTAATCCATGTCTGATTCGAAGTTTCCTTAGAATTTTCTTTTGTAACGATAACTTGAGAAGAAAAGAAAAAAAAAAGAAAACGTACTTAATTTTTATAAGTCAAATCAATCCTCCTTTCTTTTAAACTTGCGAATCGGTCAGTGATGCCCTCATAAAAAGGCGTTGTTTTAATTCAGATATCAATAATTTTAAAAGCTCTTTAAAATTTCCTATGTTTAAAGAATTTTTTCGCTCGCCATGTCCTCTAAATGCCAGTTCTTGCTTACTTAAAAACAATACTGCTTTGATGGGTAATTGTCCATTCATAAGCGTTTATTCAGGCTTACCTTCTTGATAAATTCAGCAATATAAAGTCCAGAGTTTGCCGAGCATATATTCTCCTTACCCCCTCCCTCACTTCTCCAGCCAATCAGTGAGTCGAATTAACAAGTGCTGCCGACCTTTCAAAATCTTGAATGAGCTGAGCTCCTAGCTGAGTCTTAGCTGCGTACCCCCATTATAGCCTATGCCGGAGGAAATGCTTACGTAACCGTTGTCATGGCAACGGTGCTGCCAATTTTCTTATCAGCGCTCTGGGCTGAACCAAAGATTTTCCCAATTGATTTGCGGGAAGATTAAAGTGCTTTTTTTCTGAATGAGCGATCTGGCCACAATACGGTTTTTTTTGTTTGGTTATTATTTTTTTTTTGGAGATTTTTTAATTTACCATAGGAATTCCATAATTCTAATCTGAATTTAGGAAAATTAGTAGAATAAATTATTTTAAAGTATGTGCTGATAATTTCAAGTGCAGCCCGGCTGTACTTGCTGTATCCCACGAGCCGCCACTGATTTATTTATTTATTTATTTATTGCAGTATAATTTATTTAGATAACTGAGCCCATCTTCCAGAAAAATCTCATGTTTTTTATTTATAATTTTTTTAAGAGTAATTTTAAACAGTTAATTGTTAGAGTAATTTTAAACAATTTGACTTAGCTCCTGAATAATTTGCATAGAGAATTTTTCTCTTTTCGTTTTAATAATACATCTAAGCAGAAGGGTGGAGGGCTTGGTCCGAGGACATTTTAAGGTGTTCTAAAACATATTTATGTTTCATCTGGAGAAAAACCGCCCAAAACTCCATGACATTTTAATCTTTTTAAAATAAGTTAACCATAGGCGTTATACCGCCTCTAGAAATTCTCTGCCCGGGTCGGGCGCCCCCTACGCCATGGCACTGCGAACATCCCCCACTTCCGACACCCACAACATTTTGTTCTGATTGAAATGTAAACGCATCATTTCACGAATCTTTGAAAAGCGAAAGTACTACAAAAGTAGTTTTTCTTTTAAATATTTCAAAATGAAAATTGGCCTAAGAATTGGATTGTTTCTTATCTTAAAAATTCTCTGACGAATGAATAAGGAGTCCCCGAAAGGGGAGGGTCACCGGCTCATTGACAGCGGGCACGTGCACCCCCCTTGGGTCCGCTGCTGCCGCCTACTTTGATTATTAGAATAATTCGTTAAAACATAAAAAGATTAAAATTTACCATAGAATTTTTTATGGGGGCAGAGGCGGCCCTAGGGTCGGACAAACCAGACCTCTGTCCGGGGCGACATTTTGGCTCGAATTTGAAAAATACATTTTATATTAGTAAAAAGAATTGTTAAAAATATTCCGGAGAATATCATTCTATGTAACTTTACTAGCTGATATAGCCATCCGTCATTGATGGGTTTTTACTAACCGCGCGAAATTTCGTTTGCATTTTAGGAGTACAAAAAATGGAATTAGCATACTGGCAGAAATATAGAAAGCGATGTTATAACTCTTGTGCATTGTTCAAAGATTACAGGCTAGAGAGTAACAAATTACTGAGACAACTGTCAATAGAGAAAATATTTTACATTCAAAATTGATGTTTTCTTTTAGCGGATGAGCTTCCTACATCAAGAAGTCATTTAAAGTTGCAAAAGGAGATGCACGTAATGAATATTAAACTGAAAAGAGAATATCTGTAAAATTCTTTGTAATAGCAAGTAGCCTATATTTAACACTGCAACGTCCGATTGAATTATATTTTGATGATTTTACTTGATGTGCGAAAAATTTTATCAAAGTTTACGTCATACCTAAAAAATAATTCATATTTGTAGAAAATTAAAAAACCTGTAATTTTAGTATACTAACCATCCACTATTTAACAACATTCATTTCATTCCCTTTTGTCTGACTACTAGTTGTTTTCACGAAGTGGTCACACAAAATTTTCTCAAAAATATATATTACAGGGCCGTGCCGTGCTATGATGCAGAGAGGCGGCTGCATCAGGCGGCACTTCAAAGGGGCGGCTGTCCTAGATTAACCATTATCTACTTGTAAAACACGTAAAATTTGAAAAAAAAAAAGTTTTTTTTCTTTTAGAAAATTAAAAATCATTTATTGCTGTCAGTTGGGGGGGGGGGGGGCAGATGAAAAGTCGTACCTTTGATGTGGGCAGATTTATATATATATATTTTTTTTCTGTGAGGTGCAAAGCTTGAATACTAATTCAGAATTGCATAAAATATGTCATCATTGTCACAAAGACCATTTTATCTTGTCTAAATATTTGTGCAGAGGAGCGTCTCTTCTGTTCCTTATCCATGGGTCTATCTGCCTCCACTCTTTGCTAGGGGCGGAGGAAGCCTTATCATTGAATTCATTGTAAGGAGACTAAAATGATTTTTTAAAATATGGTTGTATATCGGACAGACATTAATTCAAGTAGCTTTAAAATAGTTATTTTCATTTTTGGATTATATACTATCATTTTTCTTTGCTTCGGCTATGAAAACTTAGTGAAGAAACATGCTGATTAATTTTTCTTTCACCAGTAACACTGAGGCTACCTGGTTGCCGTCATTAACTGGCGGCATTATTTACAGTCGCCTGTTAGAAATCTTGTAATTTTCCTTTTTAAATCACGCTGGACAATGACGTACGAAGGTGGGTAATGTACGTAAAATGTAATGTACTTAAGTAGTGACGTAGGAAGATGGCTCCACCCCGGGCGATAAGTTAAAGAAAAATAGAGGATGGCAAAACGTTGAAACTGATAAAGAATAAGGCAACAGTCTGAAAGACGGAGATAGGAAGCAGGCGCAGGCGACAGAAAGCCTAAACTTATAAAAAATGGGACGCAGGGGCTAGCTAGGGGTTAATTTAGCTAGGGTTGGCGAGGCTGGCCCCTGCCAGGAAAATAAGTAGGAGAACGTCGCAAAACTAGCTGGTTCAAAAGAATTTTAACGAGTTTTACTGTTCTATGTTTTTACAAAATAGCTCAACAGAAGCTAAGGGCAACGACTAGTGTGTCTATACTAGTATGTTAAAGCAAATATTTAAATCTGAGTTTTCCCCTCCTATAATTTTTATAATTCTACAACAACACTCGTGAGCAGCATTTCAAATACTTAACGCTGGAAATAGTTGTAAAAGGTAGCTAGTGTATCAGCTCCGAGCAGAGGAGGCGAAATTCAAGGGGCTATGGGCGCCCATAAGAATGTTTGTAGAGATCTGCCAAGTCGTTTGTAAGGGGGAAGGGAATCGGTGGTCTTGTCCCGAAAACCACGTTAAATCACTTCCACGTTGCAACAATACATAAATAATTGCGATAGTATATACGTTTTCTGAAGCTTGGGGGAGGGGTCATTTTTTGCCTGTATAGGTATGGGTGCCCACACAAGGAGCTGCATAAAATAGGTCTGCCTCATGTGACCCTTTTCATACTCATTTAAGCGTAATAAATTTACACATACATACAATGCCGTCTTAGCACATATGTGAACCCGGCTGTCGCCAGGGGCCTCAACCCAAAACGCGCCTCAGCTCGAAAAAAGCTCTTCCCAAAATTATTATTTCGGAAAAAAAAAATTTAAAATCTTGTCTGATGTCTGACGTCAAACTTAAGAAAACGTCTTCAAGCTTATGAAATAACTCTCGAAAAATTTGGATTTTTCGAGGGGATTCGCGGCTTGGAAGAGGAAGAGATAACACAGCATGGCGAAAATTTGGCTTCTTATTATAAAAACGACATCAGCAAGCAAGGAAGACATATTGAGACAAAAGAGAGATATTGATGACAAAATGTCATCAATATCTTTGAGTTTTAAAATATCATATAAAAACTGAAAATTTTTGGTATGAATTTCCAGAAGCGTGAATCGTTCATTTAGAGAATTATATGCAATGTCCAGAATATGGTTTAAAAAGTTTACTTTAAATTTATTCTCCTCTGTTTAAAGGTTCGTCGACAGCTTTTTCATCAAATTGACGTTTTTTTCTTCTGGCTCTATCTTCTGTTTCTGTTGGAAATTCTATTCTGATTTCAAGATTTTCTGCAATTTCATTTGCAGCAATTTTCACCTGATCATATCCCGTTTTCCTGTAATTTTTTACCTTTTCTACAGTTTCGGATAACATCCTTTCACATGATGATATGATGAATGCATAATCAAAAATGCATAATCATGATGGTATGATGATATCAATAAGCATCAAAATAGATGAAGATTCCAGATGTGGATGCGCACGAAACTATGGAGACAGCGGGTAGTACCGGCCAGCCCGGATTGAATGCTAGTGCGAGTGACTGCTACGATGTAAACACGGCTACGAAGGTAAATGTATAGGAGGGGACACTTCTCTTAGAAAGTTGGATAACGCTGTTGTTGCAAACAGATGGCGCTACGCACACTTGGGAACTGCGCATCCAGGTTGTTTATATTTCCATCGAGGCGAAGTAAATGGAGATCGTTGAATTCGCGGAACTTCAATAAAATATGAAATACATAGACTTATGAACGTGATATATAATAATTTCTGGCTCAGGTGTGTTTTAATTACCTAATTGTCTTAGATAGAATACTATTTCGTAATTAATATAGGCAATAATTTCGAAGCGAAGTAATATTATATATGTAATGTCGTGTTATTATTTTGCTCAAAAGCTGCATTTTAAGAAATAGTAGTAAATTTAGAAGAATGTTGTATGTGTGAATGTAATATTTAAAAAGTGTTTATTTATAATGACGATCAAACTCAAACAAGCAGTAAATACATTTATTTCATGCTGTGACAAATTTTAACCGCTAAAAAACTCATGTTAAAATGTTAAATTCATGTTACATTAAGAACTCGCACCATTTTCTAATGTAAATATATACCGCGGCAGACGAAAACTTCTTTTCTGTGAGCCACAATATACACACTCGTTCACAAATATAAACTCAATATTTTAATAATCTTAAGATAGAACATTTTATTCTTCCTTTGTTACTAAGGCAACCATGTAAGCAGAAGCGAAAGAACTATTTTAAATTTAGAGCTCGCGTTAATAATCTTGTTCACATGCTAGGTCGGAAAATTAAAAACAAGTAAAATTAGTTATCAATCAGCACGGGAAATGCTTTATTCTTTTGCCGCTAGGATCGCTGCACGTCACTAGATTTCCAATGTTTACATAATTGAAACTTATTTGGGGTACCAAAAGAAAAGTTTAACATTACAGCTATGGAGAGTGTCCACTCCTATAGTATATCTCCGTGACACGGCGGAAGTAAACACACCGGCCGGCCATATAATTATATAATTCTCTAAATGAACGATTCACGCTTCTGGAAACGTACCGTTAGTGGATAAAAAGTACAAGCTCTCTTTTCCAGCCAGTGCATGCGCACTGCCGATCTCGAGAACTTTGAAAAAGTTCAGAAGCTGGAGAAAAGGGACGGTATATTAAGTTACAACGTTACAACTGTGTGCCTAGGAGGAAGCGTACCTGGCTATCTGTTTGAACATGCGCATTATACGTGCAGCCAATGATAAAATAATATGTAATTACGTGCATGTATACGTTTATGGGTAAATACAGGGCCGGTTTTCGGCATTTTACAGGCGTAGGCGAGAACTGATTTTACGCCCCTGCATATGAGAGATGCTTTTACGCCCTTTCATATGTGAGATGTTTTACGCCCCCCCCCCCTTCTTTACACTGCTTCCCTTATCACTCCCCTGCCCCGTGATCAGAAAAACACTAAAAATAGTTTAATAAAATTGAAATATGTATTTTTTAATTTTATGAAATTTATATACTGTTAAAAGTTTGCAAAATATTGAAAGATAAAGCGCCCTTATTATTTTCTCTCAATATTAAGAATCACGAATCTATTTTAAAAATATTAAATAATATAATTATACAATTAATATAATTTTTGAAATGACTCATAATAATGAAAATAAAATCCGCACTACTAGTGTAAAAGGATTTTCACAATTAAATATTGTTGCGGAATTACTCTGCTACTCCTGGGGTTCGTCGTTCTAAAGTCCAGTGGTGTAAAAAGTTCAAGTAAAAAGTCACTTGTCAGGATGGAACACAAACTTTATTTCTTCTAGAACTTCGTAGAACAATCAGCTGCACACAATTCACAAGCACAATCTAGCAGTAACGTGCTTTTAACAATCCGCTTGGATCAGAAGCTCTCACAAATGCTGTATTTCTCACACAAAATAAGTCACTTTTACAGGCAAAAATTCCGTGGAAATATTCAAGGGATATAGTACACTATCCCTTAAGACACAGCAATGAAGAATTTACACACAGCACTTTAAAAACAGCTTCACAAAGCAAGCTAAAACACAGCTTCTATAGCACTATCAGTTCACACAAAACAAGCGTACTCAGAGCTCTTCGCACATTGAATGTTCAACTCGCAACTGACTCTCGGGGCGACGCGCTCTTCTATAAATAGCCGGCGCAGGAGGTACAAGAGGTTTCCAGAAAAGTCAATTTCTCGAGGGTTCTACATAAAGCGTAAATTTTGATTACGTCATAGAAGAGAAATGTTAGGTTATTATGCGTTTTTAATGCAGGAAAAACAACTTCCAGGCCCCATTGGGAAAATCGCGCCAAATGACCAAAAAGTCGCCAAGCTTGGCGACTTTTGGCGAAATATCGCCAAATTTGGCGCCAAAAATAAGTCCTCAAAAGTGAAGAGATCTAAGCTCTAGGACTAATATTTCTCGAGATTTCTAGAAGCCCATAGAAAAACATATGGGAAAGCGAAACCTCCGTATCTCCGGTTCCAATTGGCCGATTTTGATGCAACAAAAAGCAAAATTTATCTATTTGAAGCGTAGAATACGAATTTTAAACCATTTTAAGCCCCAGAGCAGCGGGTTGCCCCGAAAATTCGTAACAATATTAAAATTCATGCTCTGCTTTAATAGTCATTGAAATTTAATGGCAAAATTTTAGATGTAAATATGTAATCTTTGAACTTACGAAATGTTTGGCTGATAATCTCGGGAATCGCTAAATGAAAATGGTTCATTTCACTTTTCTTATTACAATTGTCATTCAAAAATTTTCCTACAGTAATAAGTAGATACAGTAGCTTTAATTTCGTTATCGAAGAAAAAATGGAACCTACTCATTTGATATTGTTTTACTGAATATTAATTTTCCCTTCCACTTATATTAGGTTATTAATTAGACTATATTTATATGATATTGAGAAGTTTCAATCGTTATGACGTTATATACTATTCCACTTGATTTTTCAAAGACATGCATACATTATTTACAACATGTTCTCCATCCCTCCAACCCTTTTTTAATATTTGCAAATATAAATTTTTGTGGTAAATAATTCTTAAAAGAAATTATATCATATATATATGTCGATGTTTAACTTATGTAGAATAAATAAATATTCTCTGCAAAAAAATAATTTTAATAAAGTGTAAGAAAATAAAGTATAAACTTAAATCAGTTTTTAAACGAAGTTAGCGTTATAACAATTTACATTGTTGCATTTAAACATGTATTAAATTTTTAAAAAATAAATTCAAATAACTCATAATAATGCAAATAAAATCCATTTATTTAATTAAAAAATTATAAGAATTTACACTACTGGCCAAAAGTATTGCAAGTTTCAGAAATCTAACCCTTTTCAAGATTAAGGCCCCCTCTCCCCCGTCAAAAGTAAAAATCAGTATAATTGATATTTTTTAATGTCAACATATTAAATTAATTACTTCAAAGACAAGATGTCATTAAGTTAAAAGCAAAAATAATTATTTAATTTATTGAAAAAAATAGCATAAAAATATATAGTTTATTATAGAAATCACAATCCATTTTCGCTTGCCGGAATAAAATTAAATAAAGAATTCATTTCAAGTTATTCTGCAAAAAAAGAGTCACACCTACACATCATGTAGGTGTGACTATTATGCGGGGGAAATCTACTACATAATATTGTAACTTTAAAGTTATTTTTTCTGCTTCAAAACGGGTATGCGACTATTATGCGAGGGTGGCTATTACACGAGTAAACACTGCATCTTCCTTTGATACTTTTTTTAGCATGATCTTTTGAAATTTTAGACTTTTATTACTGCTATTTCGTTTATTTACGCTCTGAAAAATCTGTTCCTCCTGGAGTAATATATCTGTTTCATTTGGAAATAAGAGTATAGCCCGGTGTAACCTAGTAGAACCGTCTAAATTTCGCTTTCCCTTTTGCAGGGCAAAAATCCCTTTTTGCAGTTTTAATGACGACTTCATAATTTTTCAGCCCTGGGAATCAGAGGCGGCATTTCAATTCTTCATTTAGGGGTGCAAGATTTGATGTACTAAAATCCAGAATATGAAATAAATGTTTTTTTAATTTGGGGTGCGACTGCGCCCCCTATTATCCGTCCTTGCCCGGAATCATTATACTAATAAAAGCCTGTCCTTTACTGGCCTCTACAGATGTGCTGTATTGAAAAAAGAAAAAACTATATAAACCTATGTGATCCTTTTGATTTTGCGCCCCCTCTTCTGTTTGCGCCCTATTACTGTAACGCTCCTGTTTTGGAAAACCGATTCTAGAAGCTGAAAAAACTTAGGAAGTATCCCAGAACTTTAATTCACCGGGGCGTAGAAGTGGCCAAAAATAATATTTTTGTTAAAGGGGGCGTCAAAATTACGTGCATTTTCTTTTCCCGCTAACTTGATTTTAAAAAAAAATTGATTTTATATGGCTTTGTTCAAAATTTATTATAGCTTGTCCTTTGGCGTATGCGGCATTTCTTTTGAAGTATATCAGAAAGGAAGGTAACTTGAGAAACCATTTCTTTAAACATCCGGATAAGATCTGCAGTAAGGTGGCAGTGACAGCTCAAAATAATTATAGGCGGTAATGAATCAACAGGTTCAAAGACCACCCCTTCGGAAGAAGGTAATTTAGCATACAATGGGCTGGACATGGACACCGAGTGGACATCTGTTTCCCATGAATGAAAAAGAAGCGATCAAAGAAGGCTTCCGGACAATTCACAGCGGCAACTTTAGAAGTGTTTAAAAGCTTGATAATATTATGATTGTCCCCATCAGTGCCCAGTTAGTGCTCCCATATGAATAACCAACTTAAAAAAAAAAAAAAAAAAAAAAAGGAAAATGTTTGCAAACACGAAAAACAGTGAAATTTGGCGCCCCTCGATTGAAACTCAAGCGTAGGCGAACGCCTACGTCGCCTACGCCTCAAACCGGCCCTGGGTAAATATATATGTTATACATTGTCGTTTTCCTGCAGTCTTTGTGTTGATTCTAAAAATTAAGGAGATATAATTATCGTTTGACTTATTACATTAAAACCAAGAACCAATAATTATATTAATTAATTAAATTAAAAACATAGATTAATCATTATTTTAGTTGTTAATTAGCGACGTATAAAACAATGCGTTGATTATGCCGATTGATTAATATTCATCAATTATTAATACGTTGATTATGCCGATTGATTAATATTCATCAATTATTAATTCAGTCATACTGGAAAGTGGATATCTAAAATAACTTGGTACAACTTTAGGTGTCCCCCGTTATTAGACTAATTAATGTTAAAATAATGAATAATTAGCGATATATTAATTAGATACGCGTAATTTTGGGCACTTAGAAATTTTTTTAGGAATTCTTATTTTTTTCCCATAGACATAACCCGGTCCGTTTGACTTTAGAGTTTTTCGCCAATATTGACCATGCTTAATTAATTAGACTAATTAATGTTAATACAACGAGTAATTAGCGAGATATAAAACAATACGTTGATTATGCCGATTGATTATTATTCATCAATTATTAATTCAGTAATACTTCACTCTAGTTGCGGGGGGGGGAATTTATTTCCATAAAGTGGATATCTAAAATAACTTGGTACAACTTTAAGTATACCAGAAGCAATTTTACGTTTTTTCCCCGTTATTTTATCGTTTGACTTATTACATTAAAATAAAGAACCAATAATTATATTAAGTAATTTAATTAAAAACATAGATTAATCATTATTTTAGTTGTTAACTGACAGATACAATTCCATTAAATAAAATTAATACATTACATTGCATTAAAACAATAGAACAAGTAATTAGATTATCATAAGGTTAATTAAGAAATTAATTTTTAATTAATAATTTTCACTGAAGTTCAATTGCGATTAGCATTAAACTGAATGCAAGTTAGTAAATTACAATACATTAAAAGAATAGAACCGTTATATTCATTATTAATTAACTTAAAAACATAATTCTGATTTGATTAAGAATTATAGTAAAAGGTTAACTAAGGTTAATTTTAAACCGAATGCAAATTAATGAAAAATAAAATATGGCTGTCGGGATACAAGGGCGGTATAGAGTTGCAGTCTGGGAGGGGTAATGATATTTCGTAATTTTAAATAAACTCAGTGTCTCAGAGAAGGATTGACTACTGGGGGGCGCACAATGGAAAGGGGACCCTTCTGACTGTACAATGCACTTCATATATGTAAACTAGCTGAAGCAGCCGTTCTTCACACGGAATGGATATTGTCAAAACCAACAAGTACAAATGAAAATAGTCCCGAAGTGGTCTGGGCGCTAAACACAAGACCACGGCAAGTGAAGCAGCATCCGGCTTGGCCAGTGCTTGGGAGGGTCATCTCCCTCTCGGCTCGTCCGCAGTGGAACCGTGTACGCTAATCGGAGCTGGTGTACGTAAAATCCGTCGTGGTTCCAATATCCTCCAAATTTTTAAACGATACCTCTGGGGGTGCCGATTTCAGGTGGTGGTTGGTCCCTCATCGGGAATCGGCTCAAAATTAGGGACCAACAAGTAGAAGTCCAAACCCCTCGGGGGCAATGAAACCCCTCTTTCCATGGATAGTGTCGTCTATCCATGGGCACGACAACAACAACAGCAAATGAAAATAAGTAAATAAATATCAAACAAATTTTGGTTATATATTTAATCGCCTACAAAAACTGTTTTAGAATATTCCTCAGGCACGGTCTATATATACTTGATTTTTTTAAAATACTGTTTGGAATGTGCATCATATTCCCCGCGTATTTGTCCTCTTGTTCTTCAAAACTGAAATCTATGTTAAAATCGCCTAATCCCCGCCACACATATTCTAACTATATATTTCACCTTTATTTACTCGAATATAAACACCAATATTCTCATTAAATAAATAATAGGGTTAGGTGATTTCTCGACAAAGATGGTTGTGTTTTGTTGTGTTGTGGGATTATCGCCGATTAGCAATACGTGGGCTCTAGGCCGAATGGCGGGGTGCCCTCCGTGGGGTTCTTTCTAAGGGGTCCTAACCTGTATTTACGCTAAGTTCCGGAGGAAACCACGGAAAATTCCGAACGGTTAAGTCGGCGGATGCGACTTGGTTTTGAACCAGGCATCTTCCGTCACCCAGCACAGCGCGTTATGCGCTTGGCTACTGGTGGGGCACATGACAAAGATGGAAGATATCACTTTGGGGACTTATTTCTTTTATGCCAATTTTCGTCCCAGCAAACACACTACTGCCCGCAAACTGATGGCAGGGTACCCGCCGTGCTGGCAAAGTGCCGTACGCCGGGAGCACAGTGCATTGCCGTCAGTTTAAAGTCACTGGAATACCAATGCCTGAAAAATGCATATGCGCCAGTACATTGCCAGTAATGGTGAAATGCGTGTCGCGCCCATGTGTCTAAAACATGCATGGCATAGTTAACGGCGTGATACTGTTTAAAATGTACCGGGCCCGCACTTTTTAGAGGTAATGGGCCAGTAAATATTTCGTAGTGTTCTAGTGTTAGCATAAAATTTCGTTATTTCATTTAAATAATCAAACTCTGATAGGAGTTCATATTATTATTATTATTATTAGGGAGATGAGGGGACTGCAGCCTCCTCCCCCGCGAAATGGGACACTTTACTTAGCTTGCAATTTGATATTTAGGTTATAATTGGACGTTGGCTTACAATTTGATACCCAGTCCCTCTCCGAAATAAAATTCTTGCTACGCTACTGCTTTACCCAGTGGCGGATCCAGAAAATTTTTTGGGAGGGGCTAAATTTTTAATAAAGCTTATCTCACCCAATTAAAATGTAATATAAATCAAAATTTCAGTCTAAACCAATGTGCATGCTTTTGGGAGGGGCTAAGTTTTAAAATTTGATCATTTTAGCTATTTAAAGTCACTCTTTAGCAATCTCTTTGGGGGGGGGGCTGAAGCCCCATAGCCCCTCCCCTGGATCCGCTACTTGCTTTACCCATTAAAAGTTGGCCCCCCCTTGACATAAAAAAAAGTCGTGCTATATACCAATCGTTAGATCATCGTTAGATCAGGATTGATCAATAACTCCCGTCGTTAGATCAACTCCCCGGACGAAGTTATTAAGTAAAAATTTCAGGGGGGGGGGCTAACTTTTAAAAAAATTAAAAATTGAAAATACTGTTCAAAAATAAAACCATTAACTCAAAAACCCGCGACTGAGGTTAGATCAATCATTTTTAGCGTTAGATCAACCTCCAAAGTACCCGAAAAACGGGTACAAAGTATCCCCGAAAATTAGAAGTTAGCCCCCCCTTGTCGGAAATTCAAACTGATTTCGATGTTATCAGACGCAGAATCGTTAGATCAGACAGAAAAAACATTTTCAGTGTTAGATCAACCTCCAAAGTGCCCGAAAAACGGGTACAATTATGCCCGAAAATTAGAAGTTAGCCCCCCCTTGTCGGAAATTCAAACTGATTTCGATGTCATCAGACGCAGAATCGTTAGATCAGACAGAAAAAAACATTTTAAGCGTTAGATCAACCTCCGAACTGCTCGAAAAACGGGTTTAATTATGCCCGAAAATTAAAAGTTAGCCCCCCCTTGTCGGAAGTTCAAACTGATTTTGATGTCATCAGATGCAGAATCGTTAGATCAGACAAGAGAACAATTTTGAGTGTTAGATCAACCTCCAAAGTGCCCGAATAACGGGTACAAAGTATGGTTGAAAGTTAATAGTTAGCCCTCCTTGTCGGACATGCAAACTGATTTCGACGAAGTCAGACGCAGAATTGTTAGATCAAACAGAAAAAAAATAAATATCCGGTTTAGAAAAACCTCCAAAGTGCCTGAAATTAAAATGTTAGCTCCTTTTGTCGGAAAATCTAACTAATTTCTGTGTAGTCAGAAGCAGAATTATTCGATAAAATATGCCTGAAAATTAGAAGTTAGCCGCCCATTGTAGGAAATTTAAACTCATTTCTTAAGTTGGAATATACGGTGCGCGAGGTTTGAAGTACAAATCCTAACGAAACTACTGGCCCCACCAGTGCCGAGCGTATAGCTCTCTGAACTGAAGCGTATAGCTCTCTGAACTGAGACGGAAATGTGCCTTTCCGAATTCATTTCCTCCGAATGTTAGCGAACGAGGTTTATTACCTCTTAGAAAGACCCCCACGGAAGGCACCTTACTCCTCGTCCTATCTTACGTGAAGGGAATTTGCGGTAATGCCAGTACACAAAATACCCAAAGAAAATCTCATGCCTTGTGTTTAAATTTTTACTATTTATGATAGTAGATTGTAAAATTTATTTTCTGCTTTAAACATTGTTGAATAAAAACTGTTTTTTTACAATAAAAATTAATTTTTGCTTACTATTAATTATATTAATGAAACGGTAAAATTAATTTTAGAATGATTTAGATTTTTATTGTAGTAAAAATTATATTTAATGAATTACAATCATTTAGGTGCAACTTTTATTTTTTAAATGAGTTTCAAACTTTGCTTAAGAGTGCACCTCTCTGGATAATGAATCTATTTTTCTAGAACTTTGATGCATATACTATTTCTAACGTTTATATACAGATCATGGTTTACCTGAAACATACACTCAGGAATCTTTGCCGAGCCTTATTATCGCATGGGCAAATCGGGACTTTGCCGAGGGCCCCCGGCTCGAAAGGGCGCCCAATATCAAATGTTGTTCTGAAATATTCTTTTTTATAGCAAAATTTTATGAAAAATAAAACAAATTTCATTGATAGGGGCCCCCAAATTCATCAATGCCCGGGGCCCCTGTTGGTCATAATCAGGCTCTGAATCTTTGTTCTTTATTCAATCGCGGCAAAATCTATTACCACCATTTCTGACTCGAAACCGAAAATGTATGTTTCCGATTGTCAATTTCGGTGTGGCTGAAAAACTTAGCGGAATTCCTTTATCTGAAAGCCGACGTGAAGGAGGAGTATTTTGACACCTGCAAGGAGCCGCCCTGCGACAGGGGAAGGTTTCTCTCCCATAGAACTAGGATAGGGACGTAGAAGAGAAATGAGTATGGAGATTCCGACCGCAACACGTACGGGAGGATGGACGGAAGGAGGGACAGATTTCCTACTGGTGGGCGTTTTCGGTTTTCCAGATCTCCCTTCGGGTCGCGTATAGACAGCTGTCACGGAGTATGGATTCATTTATCACTAAAGGACTAGAAAAGCGCTCTTCGCCGCAAAAAGTGCATTCAAGTACTTGTTAAACATCTTTGCCGCTTCGTGTGTTCGTTGTTTGACAAACGACTACGACTCTTTTGTACACAGCACGTTTACACCATAGATCTGTTCTATGGTTTGCACTAAAATGGTACTTTTTTTATGAATGCATGGGATGCACTTAATAGAGTATAGTGGATTTTTCTGTTTGGCTTGTCTACTTAAAAGTAATTGAAAGAATATTCACAAAAGCAGCGGTAGAGTTGAAAGGAGTAACTTATCTGATTCTTTCGATTTATTCTGATCGTTCGGCGTTCTTGAAATAAATATTTTTCAGGCATTGCTATATTACAAAACAGCTTTAAGCACATGCACATGAAGACTTTTCTTTCAAATCTACGACTTCACTGTTTTGCAGTTTTTAATTTCTAGCTATTTCACTCGCGGAACTTAAATCTCTGAAGAATGTCGTTGGCAGGTATGATCCTCACCGTACAAGAAATTGCTAACAAAGTGTGCTACATAAATTTATTAGTAAAAACAAAAGTTTTGAAGAAAAAATATCATTTTATTTTTATAATTCTGTAATCGACTATAAATTACGTCGATAATGAATCAGTTTATAGAAACTACGACATAAATTTTTCAATGATTAATATTTTAAAGACCTGTCATCTGATAAAAGACCTTGCATCACAATTTTTCATAGGACCACTCAAAATGTAGCAAAGAAATATAATAAGAATGTCCTAGGAAAAGGAAGCAGAAACGTTTTTCCATCTACATGGTAGATTTTGGATTGTGTGTGATTAGGGCGAACCTGCGCGAAGGGTATCTACCTAAGATGGAGGATGCCTTGGTAGGAGGACTTTCTAAGGCGTTCTAACGCGTATTCACATTACATTTGGAGAAAACCTACCTAAACTCCAGACCGTTTGATTGACGACCGCGCGATGGGACCCGAACCCAGGACCTTCACACTTCGGTCGTTTACCATTTCAGTGATATAACCACTGTGCCATGGTAAGGCTCGTATATGGTACTGTGGGAAATTCATAATTTATTTTTTTTAATTATGTATATTTTTCAATGCCATCAATTTTTCAAATTTTGGTACAGAAAAAATAAATGTCCGTTTCTATTTCTGTGATTTTATCACTGCCCTACTGGCAATCCTAAGAAAAATTACCTTTTAAGTTTAAAAATTTGTAAATTTTGATATCAATTTAAAATACGAGCGAGATAGACTAATTTTATGAAAAATAATAGTAATAATAATAATTGTTATGTTTCATAGCGATAGCATTAACATCTTCACTCATGTAATAATCGCATTTTTTTGCCAGTTTTTCATGGTGAAAGTCTAGGTGCGACTATTATGAGGGGAAAATCTAGTACATAATATTGGAACTCTAAAGCTATTTTTTCTGCTTCAAAATGGGGGTGCGACAATTATGTGAGGGCGACTATGGTATAGCCATACATTTTTTAGCTAAACAGCACAGTGCCGTCAGGCCATTATTCAGAGCAAACTTAACGTTGGTGCTGGTCAAAAGTAGCGATTTTTGGTGATCGCGCCGAAACTAATACAGCTGATTTTCAGTCGGAACATATAAAAGGAAATAACTTTCTTAGTGGAGCAAAGTGAAGATCTCACTATAAATATAATGAGCAGATGTTCTTTATTTTCGAGGACGCCTTGACTACTGAAAGCAAATATTTAAATACCAAGAACACTATGAATAGTAATTGTTCCTTCAATGAAAACAAAACTGTTTCGTCTATAAAAAAAATTTTAAAATAGAATACTGTATTGCACTAGTTTCTGCTTTTATTTGACTTTTAAAAATTAACTAGCTGCCTCAAAATAGAAATTTTGGTCACGTTACTATAAATAAATACTATGATATAAACATTAGGGTGATAAATACAAAAATATTCTGCAGCATTTTATTTGAAAAATATGTAGTGAAATTTACGATCGAAAATTAAAAAATATGATTGAAATATTTATTATCCTACATAAATATTATCATCGAGCTACGCCATTTCACTTTGCATCTTACCTAAATAATCTTTTTTTTTTTTTTTGCTCTGCGAACTCAAACGCACGTAATCGCCATCAATCATACCAGCAAGGTTGAAAGCCTTGAAAGCTATTTGCTGAACAAGCTGTCACTCAAACTACGCAAAGAGGCTTTACCGCCAATTAACCCAGTCCTCAACTCGAGGGTGGGGATTACGAATCACATGACCTGGTGGTCGACGCAAAGCATGGTGATTTCCTATCTAGTCCTTAAAAGATCTATGTTCTCTCCTCCTGGGGGGTCCGGGGTCATAGATGGATGGTAGAGAGAAAATAAGTCTTTTTTTATTATTACTTTGGTTCTATTCATTTCGGTGTGCGGAAAAAACGCGAACGGTAAAAACGCGAACGGAAAAAACGCCAAACGAAAAAAACGCGAACGGTAAAAACGCCAACATGATTCATTTAACATATGAACTATAGGCGTAGCGTCGGTTGGGGGGGCACAGGGGGTCACGTGTCCCCCTGTGCCCCCCCCCGAACAATTTCGCCAATTTAAAAAAAATAAACATGTTTGAAATTTTAAAGAAACTTTTCTTTCTGCTCTAAAATTTTGATATGTGACCCCCTCAAATGTTTCCTGTGCACCCCCAAAAATTCAGTAGGTCTGGAGCAGTGATGAGCCTTCCTTAGGAAGCTATTGTTAATAGGTTTTCCTAAGAGTGCAATACATATGAACCATAGGCGTAGGGTCGAAGAGGGGGGGCACAGGGGGGACTTGCCCCCCCGAACAATTTCGTCAATTTCTTAAAAAATAAACATGTTTGAAAAAGAAATTTTTCTTTTCTGCTCTAAAATTCGATATGTGACCCCCTCAAATGTTTCCTGTGCACCCCCAAAATTTCAGTAGGTCTGGAGCAGTGATGAGCCTTCCTTAGGAAGCTATTGTTAATAGGTTTTCCTAAGAGTACAATACATTCGAACCATAGGCGTATGGTCGAAGAGGGGGGGGCACAGGGGGGCTGTATCCCCCTTTCCTCCCACTTCGTCTAAAAATTTTTAAACGGACGTTTGTTTTAAAATTTAAAAGAAATTTCCTTTTCTGCTCTTAAATTCGACATGTGACCCCCTCAAATCTTCATGTGACCCTCCAAATTTTAAGTTGGTCTGGGAGCGGTGATAATCCTTGTCTAAAAAAGCTATTGTTATCAAGTTTTCTAAGCATATTGTACATATGAACTATCGCAATCGGGAGAGGGGATTACAGGGGGGGGTGTCCCCTCTGTCCCCAAATCTTTTTATTTTAAACATTTGTTTGAAGGGTCGTTTTAACCGTTCCACTTAAAAATGCAAAAAGAAACTCCAGTCTGTGACTTGAGAGAATATTTGTTTTTCTTAAAAAAAAAAAAAAAACTTTTCACTGTCAGACTAGCTTAATTTGAACAAGGTTATTTTTTAAGCGATTCGTTTAAACAATTTTTCTCATTCCCAATAGGTTGTGGTTTTAAATTCTTTCTAAATACTAGGTTTTCTTTAAAATATTTTATTTATTTATTTTTATTTTTAATGCAATGCAAAGTATTTTATTCGTTGAGCGAAAGTGAATAGTATTTTCCCTTTTCTTAATAATACTCTCACAGTTTTACATCAAGTTATATTAATTGTAATAATAGATTTACTGCATCTTTTTTTTCTTGCTGTATTTTATTCATATATGAATAGTTCAATATTTGATAAGTTATCCTTCTAAATATTTATACTTTATCAGTCTTGCGTATTTCAGCAAGTTTTTTTTTCAGTTTATCTTAAAAGTTTAATAAGCTGTAAGTTTTATAAAGAAGAGAGCTTTATAAGATATAAATTTATCGAATAAAATTTTTTTAAAAATTTAATCAAGTACCTTTCACATTGTAGAATAAATAATTTTTACTAATTTCATCACAATTAGTAAAAGACTAATGTATAGGTATAGGGTTCTGGCTTACCGCGCGGCCACTTTCTCCATCTGTAATGTGAATTCGGGTTTGGACCCCTCTAAAAGTCCTCCACCCAAGGCATGTCTAAATTAAGCAGTCAATCCTTGTGTAGAAGTGGCCGTGGTAGCCCAGTGGTTAAGGCGTTGGACTCGTAACCGGAAGGTTGTGGGTTCGATACCGGCGTACCACTAAAGACCACCGTGTACATGCGGTGTACGTGCACGTTAAACCCGTGGTTCCGAAAGTCCTCTCGGCGGTCGCTAGCAGTTTCCGAGGGGTGCCAATATTCAGAAGTCCCCCACCTTCTGATGAGATTCCAAATTCTGGCGGGAAATTACGGGAAGGACGTATATGTAGCTCTAAGCGACACATTCAGTGACGCGAGCTGACCTCTCCTGGCAAACAATCCTTGTGTAGATCTGCCACAAAACATAAATAACTTTCATGATAATTTACAGTGAAAGTAAAAAGTTTAATATATTTAATATTAAATAAAAATCATAATCACTTCCAAACACTGTTATCGAGGTTGTCCTAAAAACCTTGACCTATAGAGTTTCCTTCTTTAAATGTTGATCATAGACATATAGAATAAATTAGATAGTTATTTTATGGTATCAAATAAAATTTTCTGAATATTAAATGTAAATAAATAGAAACATGTATTTTTTATACAGCCCTCTTTCTTCTAAGAAGGCTTACAGATATGTTTAATCAAAGTTGGTGAGGGGGCAATAAGCTTTGCTATATCAATAATAGCAAAAATATAATTATTAAAACTATTCTAACAAAACAAATTAACCATTAATTTTAATAAGTGTTATAAATAGCCAATATTTTATATTTTAAGAAATAAGTTTTAAATCATTTTTAAAAAGTTTCCTGTAAAAAGGGGTTTTTAGCATTTAGAAATGAAAATTTGTTTGAAAAGTTACAATTACACTAACATTTAATTTGAAGAGTTTATTTTAAGTTGTTTTTATTAGTTGTTGACTTATTAATACCATGACTTAATTAAAAAAAGCATTTTTAAAATAAGACTATTCATGCTTAAAATGAATATTTTAAAAAACAAAAATATGTATACATAAATATATACTGATAAATCATTCATTATTCTAATAATTTAAAACCGAAAAGCTAACAAGATGAATCAGAATGAATTATGATGAATCAAAATAAAATCTTGCACTTATAAAAAGAAAGCCAGTAAACATAAGCCATGGTTGGTAAGGAATAAACTGAAGGTCAGAATTTATTACAGAGAACGTGCATGTTAAAACGGTGTGATAGGATATTCTTTTTTAGGGTGATCTTGGTAGGTGAGAGATGGTACTTAAAATTTTCGCAACTGCTACAATTTGTTGCGGAATGACTAGTTCTGGTCCTTGTCCTAAGAATACAAACAAATTGAACATTCAGTTTGTTAAATTAGTAATTAATTAATTAAACTTGGTAAATTAATAATTCATTAATTAAACTATTTCTCTATTTTATTATGTTCAGGAGAATTTTTAAATCTCGTGCATTTTTAAAGTCTCCCCTTTTAAAGGTGAGAAGGTGTAAAGGCAAACACTCCCCCCCCCATTCTTTAAAAAAAAATTGTGATCAATTTCAGTTAATTAAAGGCACATGGCTCTAATCTACTAAATATTTTGATTTTAATTTGTATATGTTTTAATGTCATTTATATAATTTATTACTGTTTAGATCACATAAAACTAGGAAATAAAAATGATTTAAATACTCTAGCGGAGAAAAATCAAATGATTACGAGTTTAAATTTCATTCAAATTTAAATAAATCGTTTGAAATCAATTGAGTTTCTATTTAACGCTAAAAATACCCTTTTAAATAATTTTGAATATTTTGTTTTTAAAAAAATCTCAATACAATGATTGTATCTTTCTCAACAGAATAATTGATATAAAAATTAATTTTTTAAATTGTGATAAAATATATTTATTACCGCACACAGTGGCGCACTCAGGATTTTGGTTTAGGGGGGGGGGGGCTGGGGTTACAAATACTGCCAAACTCGGTTATAAGTGACCTCGATTATAGCTATAACTCCATTATAACTTCAAAATATTCGTTACCACTTGCCCATAGAACACAAGCCCAATCTTTTCATAGTCTTTTTTTCAACCAATATCTAATCTTTCCAGTTCTAACTTTAAAAGTTGGTAATTTATGCACTAGCTGTAAGTATTTATTTAAAAACCAACATTCCCCCACTTTTAATTAATCCCCCCCCCCCCCACAAAAAATTAGAAATAATTTGAAGACAATTTTTTAAGGTAAAATATTATAATTCGTTAGTGACAATTTTCAAAGTTTTTCACATCTAACACTCCAGGTTTAGGGGGGGGGGGCTTTTGCCCCCATAGCCCCCTCCGTGGGTGCGCCCATGACTGCACAGCTTTTAAATGTTTTTCTGGATATAATATTCTTGAATGTAAAATCTGTGCAGTACGAACCTCAACCTAAAAAAAAACCTGTTTGTTCATCTTGCCTTAGGCGTTTTCCGGTACGCTATCTCCCATAGTCCCCGGTCCCCATTGTCCGGGGAATCTCCCGTATTTCTTTCTTGGAAGGGACACGGCTTTCATGACCTTGACAAGTAGCTTGACTAGCTAAAAGCAATTAATTCCTTTTTATTTAATGTTGTAAATTTCCCTGATTAACCCATTTGTGCCTGGATATTTTTGCGACTTTCTTCGATTTTTACTGATAACAGAAATAATAGACAAATTTCTGATGACAAATTCTTGAACAAGGGATGATTTCTTTTAAAATCATTATGCATAAAAATCGAAATATCAACATCCTACTTGGTCATGTTAAAATATTTTGTAGAGTTGAGGCTCAATACTCATGAATAAAGGCTAGGAAAAATAAATAACGTTTTCGACTAATAGCGAAAATGCCGTCCCCAAAAAAGGGACACTAGGCATAAATGGGTTAATATGAAGATATATGCTCTCAAAATATAAAAAGTGGCTCCTTTACTTCAAAAACAAAAGAATTTTGAGGCAGTCCGATATTTAATTAAATACCATTATTGTATTTACTACAAAACAAAATAAGTTCATGTCAATATTTAAATAAAAATTATTATTCTGAGGGGGGGGGGGATTCTTTTTTTTTCTGGTTCGCGTTTTTTCCGGTTCGCGTTTTTACCGTTCGCGTTTTTTTCCGTTCGCGTTTTTTCCTACATTCATTTATTTCGGAGTGTGTTACCTCAGTATATTTATTTACTGCGAAAATTTTACGGAGTTTTTTCGTTAAGTGTTTTAATTATTCCATATACGACCTTTTTTGTCACTCAGTCTATCCGTGACTCTTTTGTTTGCGAAATGCTTTAAAATGTCATTACGCTAGATATTACACAGTGACTGTAAATGACTCACTGCAACGAGTGCAGTAATTGTAAATGAAATTTGATAGCTTATAGATGCTTACAGTGTATAGAAGGAATCACGGAAAAAAGCGCACAATATTGAATGGGTTTGTATTTTGTGGAGAGAAGAGGGGGGGCATTAATTAAAAAAAATGTGAGGAACAAGTGGGCTTCCAAAAGTGCGTAAACACATGTATTGACACATGTAACGAAAATGGTACATTAGTGTATTTTGTATTTATCTCTATTGAAAATTGTCATTCAGACAGCATTTGCAAGAACAGCGGCCTGATTTGTAAGTATATAGTGTTACTCTCCTACACTCTACAGAAGACCCTACAGATTCTACAGACATGGGCGCCGGCAGCATAGGGCAAGTGGGGGGGAATGCCCCCCTGGATTTTTGTATGCAGTGTTTTCCCTTGCATTTTTGCTCTTTCCAACAAGGTAACCCAACATGGAAGTAGTCTTTGCCCCCCCCCACCTTGGGAAATATTCTGCCGGCGCCCATGTCTACAGAAACTCCTTGTTCCAGATTAAAGAATAAATAGAAAATAAACAAAGGAGTAATAATAACATTAATACTAATTTCAGCGTTTTTTCAATAAACTGATCGTTCAATTTGTTTGTATTCTTAATACAAAGTCCAGAACTAGTGATTCAGTAAAAAATTACAGCAGTTTCGAAAAATGTAAATACTAGGGATCGACCGATAGTATCGGCAACCGATAGTATCGGTGCCGATACCTGCTATTTTTTTAGGTATCGGTATCGGTTCTTCCGATTCTAAAAGTATCGGGAAAGTATCGGTTTCTCTGGCTTTCATCCATTTTCACCGATACTTTTCAACCGATACTTCGCTTTTGAGAAGAAATCCACGCAGGCGCAACACCATTCTAGAATCTTTATTTTGGTAATGAGATGAGTGATGAGAGGCGTCGTTTCATTGGCACATTTGTTTGCGCGAGTGTTTTCGAACTGGTTTTTTTTTTTTTTTAAATTCTAACCATCGCTAAATGGATCTCGTATCACCAAGTGTGGTCGAAATTATGCACGAAGAATCGTTAGATGATAGTTTAACAGGACAATCGTCTATTCTTCTAAATTATTTTGAATTAGTGCCCAACACTAAATACGCCATCTGCAAGGATTGCAGAAAACAAATGTCGAGAGGTAGGCTATCATTTTACTTCAGTTGTATAAACGTTTATTTTCTCACTGTGTGGACTCGAAAAAGAGTTCATACGAACTCGCTGGGTTCCAGTTAAAAAATTCGCTATAGAGAAAATTTCGTTGTACAGAGATTAGCGATTTTTGCAATTATTTCAGCAAATATTACAAACTTTTTAGTTAATTCGATGTTTAAAAGTATTAAATTATGACTTTCAATTAAAAACAAATTGGTATTTATTATAAATTTGTTAAACTTACGGTTTCTTACTTTTCATTGTATAAATGAAATATTCAAAAGTAAAGACAATCCACGAATTTAGAGAATAAAATATGTAATGCACTTACGTTTATTTACTTCAAAATTCCGTTATTTTACATTGTTTTGTATTCTGTGATTTTAAATTTTCATAAAAATATTCACATTTTAAAAGTCCGCTGAAAATAGAGTGAGGCATATTTTCTTCCATTTGGAAACCTCTTTTTAATATTTTTCAAAGGTTGAAGCATCAAAGTTTGATGTGGATTTGGTCGTGAAGCGCAGGGCCTTATTATTATATGGGCAAATCGGGACTTTGCCCAGGGCGTGCAGTATTTTTAACTTTGTTATGATTTGTTTAATCATTTGAAGGAAACCCCCCCCCCCGTTCGAATCCAGTGAAAAGTTTCAAGAGGGGAAGAGCGATAAATGTATCCAAGCATTTTATTAGAAATGGGCCAGTCGTTCTTCTTTTTTTCTCTTGAACCCAGGTTTAACCTGTTTATCTCGCAAGGGTGGTCTCTATCTGAGCAATCAAAGACACACGTGCAGGTGGGAACACTGGTCACAAAAAGTGAGTCCTTTCCGCTCCGTCCTTTAAAAAAATAAGAGCGAGCATGGTAAACATAGGTTCAATGGTGGATTAATTCCCTAAAGATTCAGCAAAGTTTTTGATTCAAGTGTGTTCAGGTAAAGGCTGAAATGGTAATCGCCCCATAGCCCTCCATTTGGATTCGCCACTGTAACCCTGGTTGTGTATTTTAATACATCAAATGATCCTGTCCTCACAATTTAGAAATAAAAATTACTCTCTCAGCGCGAGGTTAAATAAAGATTGATACATTTTTCAAAGGATGATGCGTCTCCCCCCCCCTTCCTATAAATAAATAAACAGTCTCGATTAGCGTGTTTTTTTTTTTTTCTTCTGTTGCACGTTTTTTTTATTTTTCCTCTGTATGAGTTGTAAATCCGAAATTAAAAAAATTCCCGAATCCTTTTGCTGAATACATTTGTGAT
>JAWZYV010019231.1:0-24994 GCA_038373885.1 Cheiracanthium punctorium
GGAAAAAATTTTTGTAAGAGTTGTATAAAAATTTAAAAAAATTTGGTTGTTTTTTACATTTAAACTTCAGAAAATTTTATTCGATACCATAAAGTAACTTTGTTATTTATTCTGTCTGTGATCAATACTTAAGGAAGAAATCCCTAGGTCAGTGTTTATATGACACCCTCTATAATACGATTGGAAATAATAATAATTTTTATTTAATACTAAAAATATTAAACTCTTTACTAAAAGTGTCAATTACCATGAAAGTTATTTTGATTTTGTAGTTAAGGCAGATCTTATTAAGGGATACCTTGGATGGAGGACTTTTTGAGTGGTTTTAACGCGTATTCACGTTACACACGGTGAAAACAGCCACGCGATAGCCAGAACCCTGGACTTACACACTTCAACCGTTTACCAAATTGTCATGAAATCGGTAAAAAGTAATTATACTATGACGTAAACAGTTTCGATTAAAGAAATGCTTTTAAAGCTTTATAAGATAAACTTACATAAAAAAAGCTTTCTCCTCATTATAAAACTATTAATTTTTTTAATAGCAAGCTTTTAAAAAACATGCTGAAATACGCGAGAATAGCGATATACAAATTATAAAGGTAAATTATCAAAAATTGAACTTTATATATGATTAAAAGACAATAAGAAAAAAAGGATAACAATAAATCTATTATAACAATTAATATAACTAATGTAAACATGTGAGACTTACTTAATTATGAAAAGGGAAAACATTATTCACTTTTATTCACCAAATAAAACCCTTTTTGCATAAAATATTTTGTATTTCATTAAAAAATTAAAATAAATAAATAAAAGTTTTAAAGAAACCCTATTATCCAAGAAGTACTTAAAACCAGTACAACAGATTGGAAATGAGAAATGTTTACCAAGTGCTTAAAAAAGTAACGTTTAAATTAAACAACCTTGACAGTGGACAATTTTATTTAAATATTTTGTAAAGACGCAGACTGAAGTTTCTTTTTGCATTTTTAAGTGGAACGGTTAAAGGACCCGTCAAACAAAATTTTAAATTGAAAAGAATTTGAGACGAAGTTGGTGGGGGGGAAGGGGAACACGTGCCCCCCCCCCCCGATATACGCCTATGGTTCAAATGAACCATTCATTTCTTAGGAAAACCTAATAACAAGAGCCTTTTAAGGAAGGCGGAAGGCTTATCACTGCTCCCAGACCTACTGAAATTTTGCAGGAACACATGAAAGATTTGATGGGCTGGGGGTGGGGTGGCACATATTTAATTTAAGAGCAGAATAGGGAGTTTTAAATTTTGAAACAAATGTTTCTTTAAAAGATTTTGAAATGAAGTTGGGGGGAGGGGGACACTTGCCCCCTTGTCCCCCCTTGACTATAGAGCTATGGTTCATAAGTATTATACGCTTATAACAATATCTACTAATCTATAAAATAAAAGTTTTTTTTTAATTTTCAAACAAATGTTTATTTAACAAATTTTTTGAGACGAAGTTGGGGGGGACACGTGACCCCTTGTGCCCTCCCTCCCGACGCTTTTCCTATGGTTCATATGTTATATGCTTAGAAAAACCTAATAGCAATAGCTTTCTCAGAGGTTTACCACTCACAGACCTGCTGAACTGAAAATTTACCCCTTTACTCTAAAACAAAAGAAATTTGGACATAAGATCCAATTACCTTTCTCGTGTACATTACAAAACAAAGACTGTTTAAGTCCAGTATTTAGTAAAAGTTAATCATATGGGCGTTTTTACCGCTCGCTTTTTTCCGCCTTATTCCTTATTTTTGTTATGTCTGGAATCTTTATTTTCGGTCATCTCTGATCGGATCCACTTCTTTCTGCCAAATGGATCCAGAGTCGTTCCTCTCGGTCATCTCTGTCCGGGTCCACTTCTTTCTGCCAAATAGATCCGAAATCGAAATCGTTCCTCTCGGCCATCTCTCTCCGGATCCACTTCTTTCTGCCAAATGGATCCGAAGTCGTTCCTCTTGGTCCGGACCGGTTCCGATTTCGGACCAAAAGGAACGGGTCCGGACCCGTTCCTTTTCCTTGGAGCAGATCCATAAGGACCGGGTCCGAAGGAGTCGGTCCTTTAGAGGAGCGTATCCGTACGGGCCGGATCCTCAAAAGGACCGACTTTACCCACCACTACACTAAACACTCCCATTCCAGTTTTCTTATGAAAACTCGTGCAACGAGTTTGTCGTTTATGAATGCAGTCAACGGCCTGCTACTATGGGCGTGTTCAGACTGCCACTTTCGGTTAAAACTTGAACTGCTCGAGTTTTACTCGGGGAGATTGACATCGTGAACGGTTTTGGGTATTTAATAGGAAAAAAGGAGGTGGCACGTATTTACTAACCTGTGGAGCCAATGGGAGCGAACAATAACAATAAACAAAGCTCACGTGATCTATCTCCCCAACTTCCCAAGGAAAATCCTTGGGGAGTTGGGAAAAACTCGAGCTACTCAACTTGGCAGGCTGAACGCTTTGTTTATCTCCCCGAAAAGCTCAAATTGGGGGGAATAATTCCGTAAGCGGGGGCAGGTTTAGTTGGCCACTTTTTTTGTTGCCAACGTCTAACCCATTAACCTAGTAGCAATGAGTGCTTGTTTTCTGCTCGGTCGTTCATCGACTCATCGCTAACTCATCGACTCGTCGAATTCAGTCATCGGCAAGTGCACTTTTGTTAATCTGCAATAGATGAATTTTTATTCATGGATAGAAGTGATCTAGACGAGCAGTTTCGCCGATGGGAAACCGAAAAACAATTTCTTATCCGAAACTGCAGCTCTATAGTCAACGGGCCTTGCAAGTGCCCCCAGTAGTTTACACTTTACCCAAATTCCTATAAATATTTGCGTAATTTGGATGTGCCTTTGCATAATCTAAGGGAACAATTCTTGAATTAATCGCATAATTTACTTAAAATTTCTTGTATTGGGGTTGGGAGTGGGCGGGGGGGAGGGGGCAAGGGGGTGGGTATCCCCCCTTGCCCCCTCCCACAAAATTTAAATTTGAAAAGAAATATTTACAAAAAAATGTAAGTATTTATTATATAAAAATCGTTTGTAATATTTAAATAATTTTTAAAAAAAGTGTTTAAAAAAAAGAAAAGAAAATCTATTTGAGCGTTAGCTGCATTATAAGAAAAACGGAAACTTCATTACAATGAGCAACTCTTTTGGAACCTCTTTAATGTAAACAGCAAGAAGAGAAATCAGTTAATTTTTAAAAGTTATCCAAGAAATATGAAAGTTAAAATCACACTAAAATTCCTATACAATTGGCAATATTGTTTTTTAATTATTAATTATGAATGGTGTTGCTACTTACATACATTGGTAAAAAGTGAAATTAATTTCTTACCAATCGAATAATTTGACTATTATTAATAATAGCTGAACAACACTTTGTCAAAATTTCACCCCAAGTCCCAATCTGAGACTAAAATAACCGGTACTTCACACTTTGCCTTGTACATGACAAGATTCGATGGTCTAGGGGTAGCGTGCTTATCTCGTAATCAGTACGCTCAGTGATCGGGCCCGGGGGAGGAAGAATTTTTTTTTTTTTTTTTTTCAGAAAAACGGAAATTTAGCATACAAAAAACGAAAATATAATAAACAGAACGGACATTTTTTGAAAATTTTTCTGCCAGTCGTTTATTTTTTATTAACAAATATATTTTAAACAGTTTATCGGTTTCTTTTCGTTATTTTATCGGTGTCATCGGGAAACGATGATCGGCTTTATGGTCCCCCGAGCGGACATTTTGTACCAGTTGCCGATGAAATTTCCCCTTTTTTTGGATGAAAAGCCGTGATCGGCCATTGCTCCTTCTCCTCGGATTTAACTCACCCGCCTCTCATCGATCGATGAGTTATTGCTACTAGGGTAAGGTTGCCGTTAAAACAGTTCTCCATATATTCTAAGCACAATCCTTGCAGATTGGCGTATTTAGCAACGCGAAAAAGCTTTGGCGACCTGCCCTCGCTTTGTTTGTTTGTTTGTTTGTTTGTGGTGGTTGAGGTGTGCGCTGCAGCAAGACCAGCCGGCATAACCTCTAATGATTAGGAAGACAAATCAGGATTTTCGAGGAAACAGAGAAAAAAACTAGCACATCGAAAAAGAGAGAAAAAGACCCATTATTTTCTTTTTTCGTAATTTTCCTTTTCTTTCAACATCCTGGCATGAGTATCAAACAAAAAATTGACCGACGATATGTAGAGGATGTATATTCTCAAGGTACCCTAAATAACCATATCTAATTTTATAAACCATTCTTGCTCAATTCCTTTCACATATAAAAAAGAACTACTAAGAAACCTAACACTAGGAAAGAGCCTCCAGAATAATTCCTGAGCACCAGCAAACAAAATCACTCAACTCTAGAACATACAACTTTAAAACGTCCACAACCAAGCAAAAGCCGGTGCAGTAAACGAAAGGCTTTTTTATTTGAATTTAGAAGACACCAAAAGGCCTGCCAGGAGGGAAGGGGGTCGGTAATGTTCATTTCTTGTAGCAATAAATTCTTTTCATCCCTAAAAGCACTACATTAAAAAATGTAATGGTATTCAGTGCCGAATGCGGCCAAACAAATACTACATAACGGAGAGAGAGTAAGTTTAAATTTGTGCAGCCTTTCTTCCGTAGCAAAACTTAGAGTGCGAAGACGGGCAGTTAAAACGTCCTCATAGCGGTTTCTAGTCCAATTGTAAATGTCTTTACCTAAGTGCGCATTAGTTGTTGAATATTTACAATTCAACCACCAGTCATCAAGGTGAGCGTTTAAGCAATTTTTGAAGTGTTTTTTAATGTCATCCGGAGCAACACCGCTGTAGGTATTTGTAGCAAAAGGACCATTCTTTGCTAAACTATCTGCCTGTTCGTTAGCTTGAATCCCCATATGGCCAGGGACCCAAATTAAGGAGATATTGGCCCCGTCCCAAATAGCACAAACTTGTCCAGAACACGTCTAGAAGACGTCATATAGACAAGCTGACATGTCCATTAAATATCCAGGATTCGCCCAATTCTCGTCCATTTTACGTCAATATGGCACTATAGGACGCCCATATGACGTCTTATAGATATGTATATGGACGTAATAATGAACGTGTTTGTCTATTTATAGACCTTTTACGGTCGAATCCTGGACATCAACAAAAACCATTTAATAATTTTTAGCTAATTGTATGTAATGATTAATTTAAATTTATCGCTACATCTTAATAACGAATTTTGGAAAAACATTCGTACGAATATTTTTTTTTTTTAAACCAACCTTTAAGTACTTGCCCCGCTTCAGATTCGAACCCTTGATCATGGTCTTCACAGTAGAGTGTGCTAACCACTATACGCAGCGAGACTTGCTCTGATGCGTCAAAATGCTGAAGTAAAGATTTTTTAGTTTCGGACTGGGAACTTAGAAAAAAATATGCATCTATTCGTTTTTGGATGTTGAGTCGCTAGAGAATTTTCTTTTTTTTTTTTGCATGTGGATATGAGTTTCCTTTTACACAATACCGCTTTTATAGGAAATAATAATACATAAAAAGTATTTTAAATTTCAAAAGTTCCTCGACAAAAAAAAAAAAAAAAAAACCTCTAGAATGTAAAAAGTTTTTAAACTTTTTGGGGGTAAAATGTAATATCAATAAAAACATAAAGTATAAAAATTCATGCGTCGTAAGTACAGTATTGGGTAAAATGAAAATCAATGACAAAAAAGTAACTTTTCCATATTTTGTCCATTTCTGGACTTATACACACATCCATTTTATGTCGTATCACTGACATAGTATGGATCATCTGGAATACGTACATTAATGGACTTATTCTGGATATTTTAAGTCTAGTTTTGGTCTATTCATGGACATATTCTGGATTTTCCAGATTATGTCCATAAATAGATGTCTTATGGATGTCTATGTATAGACATGGATGTATTATGGATGAGTTGGATCAGAAATAGACATAAAATGGACAAGTGTGTTACCTGGGGTGTAATTTTGCCATACGAAGGTTGTGGTATAACTGTAGTACTGCAGCCGGAGATTTGTAGGTAGTAGTTTTGAGGCTTTCCAGAGCAGATTTGCTATCCGTGAGGATTAGATAGTTGCCCATGTGTATAAAGTTAGTTACGGCTAAATTTATGGCGAGGACTTCGGCAGTAAATACCGAGTTGATATGATTGATTAGGTGAGCTCGGTAAATAGCGTTACGAGTGTCTACTGCTGCAACAGTAATTTTATGATTATCCTTGGAAGCATCGGTAGCAATAATGTGGTAATTTCCATAGGCATTCTCTATGTATTCATTTAAACTCTCTCTAATTGCCTGAGGAGGAAGGCTTTTATTTTGAAAGGGAAGGTGTTCCGAAATGATTTCTACAAACTCCGTAATATAACCGAGAGGCCAACGAGTAGAAATTAATTGAGCAGGCGTTATCTGCAACCCCTCCAAATACCTCTCTAACAGAGGTTGGGTGCAGTTTAAGGTAAGTGCCTACCTTCGGGGCACTTTTTTTCAAAAAAGTAAAATTTTAATGAATCATTCATGTTTTTCATTAAAATAGGGTATAAAACTAAGAATTTGAATGCAGTTTTCATTAAATAAAATTAAACTTTTGAAATATTGGCAAATTTAAGGGAAATTTTGGTAAAAAATTGCGGTTACGCAAAACCTTCTACCTCAAATTCTAATAAATATATCTTAATAAGATTTATACAATACATTACTAACATATTGATCTGTGCTGTGAACTAAAAGATTCGAAGTACTTCTAATAAATATGAAAATATTTCAATTTTTGTGTGAAATCCCATTATTTTTGTAAAAAATCCCATTTTTGTAAGTAAAAAATGGTCATAAAATAAATAAATACATACATAAAGCTTAGATTCTAGTTCACAGCGCAGCTAATTATGATAAAAATATCCTGTAAAAATTAAAAGTCAATATATTGAATGAATTTTGAGAAATGACATTTATCGCACAGAAAATTGACGAAAAACAAAGTTTCTCAGAAAACGCATTTAAAGATTTTAATACCGAATAAAAAAAATTCTTTTCAATGCATCGACTTAAAACTTGCTGTATTTATAATTCAAACTCTTCTTAGCTTCCATATTAATTGATTTTCACTTTTCTGTAAGTTCAAGTTGTTTTATGGGTAATTTTATAGTACACAGAAAATGACGTCTCGATTCCTGAATTTGACGTTTATCAACTTCAGGGTATTTTAAAAAATTAAACGGAATTTTAGTTGAATTTACATGTTTTCGGTTGAAGTTGGACATAAAAGTATAAAATTAAATATAATATCAATAAAATAATCATTAAATTTCAAATTTTAAGCAATTTGAAGTGTAAAATTGATAAAAACTGTCATACATACCACACCTCCTATACCAAATTCTAATAAATATATCTCAATATTATTTATACAGTACATAACTAACATATATATCTGTGTTGTGAACTAAAAGATTTGCAATATTGTTGAAAGTTATTAAAATATTCCCAACTTAGTGCTAAAATTTAATCAAAACGAAAAAAGAACTCTTTCAAAGACAAATTTTGCTATAAAATAAATAAATAAATTCATATATGTTATATTTTAGTTCAAAACACAGCTAGAAATGATTATAACCTTCTGACAAAATTCCAAGACAATGAATTGAAAACAATTCGTGAAATGACATTTATCGTGAACTAAATAAAGAAAAATCAGTTTTTCAGAAAATGCAATTTTCAGATTTAAATACTGAGTAATATTTTTATTACTTACATTAGTTTTAAAACTCGCCATATTCATAGGTCAAACCCTCACTAATTTTATTTTTTACTAGTTTTGACTTTCTTTTTGCTTTACGCGTTTTTCTGCATAATTTTGTGAACGGTAACGATTGACGTCTTGATTTTTTTATCCGATCACTGTCGATTTCTGCAAAGTTTTGCACTATCAGTGGATCAAGTGATAATTCAAAGTACTCAAAAATGGGTAATAGTCCAGAATGTCCAGAATTGAAAATTATGGCGGCAATATTTGTTCCTAAAAGCAGTGTTTTTAGTTCGACAAATGTTTCTTTGGGTAAAATAGTCCAAAGCAAGTTGTTGAAAGATTCATTATTATTTTGTGTCATGCCATGCAAACATTTGTTGAGCAAAGTTTTATCACAAAGTGTAAAGTACACAGGTTTTATTGTCTTTATTACTGCATCTGGGAGACCCGGTGATTTTTCTACAAGCTGCTTTCCATTGTGGCACGCCTTTTTATATTTGCACCAGCTATCTGGACCTGCCGGACATTGCCCGTGCATGGGTTTTTTGTTACTGGAACAGCAGTGGAAGAAGGCAGCTATTACAGCAGACTGCATATTTTCGATGTTTCCAACATTGCTGCGGATAGCAATACCATAGTAATTTTGTAACTTATCTATGAACTTATCGGTTAATTTTCCTTTTCCACCGAGTCCCTTATTGTTCTTTTTCAATTTCCTTAGGCGCGACCCAACTCTTTTTTGTATGTGGCCTATACACTCCAGCTTTGTGACCGAATTTTGCCCATAAATATCTTTCACATTCGTGAATGCCTTTGAATCTCCGTCACCATAATATTCAGTGTATTGCAGTTCTCTTTTCAATAAGGATCTTTCAAATATTCTAAATGCACCAACAACTTCCATGTTTCCTGATGAGCCTTTGTAGTTTGCACATAAATGGTCGCTGTTGGTGGCATTTTGTTCACAGATTCTGCAGTAATGTGTCATTGCTTCTATATCGAGAACTTTTCCAGTGTCAATCGATATAGCCGAAACACATCCATTCATCGACATATGGCCTCTTCGCTGCCACGTACCATCAACTGAAACACCACAAGTGTCACTATTTTTCAAATTCTGCACTTCTTTGGCAGCTGCCTTCATGTTTGCTTCGGAAACAAACTGTGTTGCTTGCAACAGCTTTTCTTCGTAACGTCTAAACGTTGTTTTGCAAACATAAGGTAAATTTAAAGTCAATAATAACTTTTTTCCAGCTGTAAAGCCTTTCCCAATTATTCTTAGCCCAAATACTAATAAAGTGTTTATAGTACCTTGTTTTTTTTCTTTCGGGGTCGATGTGAATCCAATTATGTAGCCACATTCACAAGCTAAACTAAAGTTTGAGCAAAGGCCTTCTCTGGAGTCTTCTGTCAGTTTTAAGCCTGTTGCAAAACAGCGTGGACAGCACAGAATCAGAAATAAATTCATCAATGTTTGCAAATCCATTATCCTGTTTCCTTTAGAGCCTTCAAAGTCGTTTTTTCTATCATGGACTTGCTCAAAACAATCCAGTTTCGACGAACTCGCCGAAGCAGTATGTGCCGATAGCGAACACTCGTTCAAGTTTGTTTCTGCAGATTCCGTCGCTTTAGTATAGCGATTTCCGAAAAATCTACGCTTTTTAGAATTTGAAGACCTTGCTTTTGGCATTTTCAAATTATTTAAAATTGAAATAACCTTAAAACTACCGTGAAATAAAAGAATAAAAGTGAAAAGTTTTAAAAATAGCTCAAAGAAATATGCAACGTGCGATGATCGCTTGAAGTAAACAAATGTACGTGTTGCCGTTCAGAAACTGAAAAATGCGTAATAATACTGTTGCCAAATGTAAGTAAAACAATATAAAATAAATGAACTGAACTTTAGTGGATATTTAAAAAAAAACAATATTTTAAAATGCTTTATGAGTACGTAAACAGCCGTACAAACTGTTTGTTTACATTGTAAGAGCGCTTTAAATGCCCACTTCCGGTCGCTGAAATTTCACTTCCGGTTTATTGTTTTTGCTATAACTTCGCTTCTACTAATCGTAGAAACAAAAATAAGACATTTTCGGAAACGTAAATATACAGGCTATAAAATAAGCAAATAAAAAAAATTTTCGAAAATTTTCGCGAAAACGGCGATTTTATGGTAGGCACTTACCTTAAAGAATAGTTGGGGTCAGAGTATGTGCCGCATTTAAGGAGAAACACCGAGGAGAGGAACTCCCTGCGCAGCGAAAGGGGGCATTGACCAGATTCCTTATACAGTTTGAAGAGGGGGGTCCACATTGGAAGACTGGTCGCGAAGCGTAAGGCCGCATTATAAACCACATCCAGGCGTTTTAAAGTGGAAGGAGCAGTGCTTCCATATACAGGGCACGCATACTCAAGGGTACCACGAATAACGGCATTAACTACGTTAAGAAGGTCGGCAGTACGAGAACCCCACCTAGAGGAGGCAATGGCCTTTAGGAGATTTAAACGTTTAAGAGCTTTTTTCACGATGTAGTTGACATGGTGTTTAAAACTGAGGTTGCTTGAAAAGAAAACACCAAGAATTTTTATGTTCGTTTCCCAAGGGATGGTAACCCCCTGGATTTTTAAGTCAGAATTTGGGGGGGGCGGTTTTTCGGGAGAAGTTAATCGCGGCACATTTGTCAGGGCGAATATCAAGTTTCCAATAATTGCACCACTGGTGAACCCTATCCAGGCTATTCTGGAGTTTTACTAACGCCGCCGCCGTGGGCATGGACTTACCTGTACAGTACACCAGGATGTCATCCGCGTATACAATTACTTGACTTCCAGAGTCTATTGTCTCAAAGAAATCCCACAAGTATATCATAAATAAAATGGGCGATAGAACACTGCCTTGTGGAACACCGCGGTTAGACTCCAGCTTGCGGGAGAACATCCCCCTCCATTTTATTTGTATTGTCCTGTCGCTGATACAGTTTTTAATCCATAAAGCCGTCCTACCTGAAATCCCTAAAGTTACCATTTTGTGTACTAGTGCATCCCTCCACACCGAGTCATATGCAGCGTTAATATCTAGCTTCACTGCAACTACAAACTCCCCACTCGTTCTTGCTTTTTTGATGTCGTGGTGGAATAGATACAGAGCTTTTGTACTATCCTTAGTTGGAAGAAAGCCAAAGTGTCGATCGTGAAATATGTGCTTTTCCATTACCCAATCTAAGATACATTTAAGGAGGATTCTTTCCATAACCTTGCACCCCACTAAAGTGAGGGCAATAGGTCTATAAGAACTGACCTGATTTTTTGGTTTGCCAAATTTCCATAGAGGGAGAATAATCGCAGATTTCCAGTCTGCAGGCACCGTACCAACCCGAAACATACTGTTAAAATCCAGGTGCATTTTTTCCCGATTGACAGCACTTAAAGGCTTGAAAATAAAGCCCGTAACACCGTCTTCACCAGGAGTGGTGTTTTTCATTTGGCTTATAGCTGTATTAAATTCTTCCAGGGTAATATCCTTGTCCCAATGTGCATTGTCCCCACTGAGGTCATAAGGGATCCCTTCCAAATTCATGCTACTGCTAAACTGTATTCCGAACGCGTTAGCCTGATTAACAGAATCGGCCATCACAGACCCTTGATGTTCAAGAAGGAGGTGAGATCCACTCTCCGCAGACCTGTTGCTCAGCGCTTTTAGGATTTTATATATATTACCGTTCTGAGAGGTAGCACCAGGGCCCGATTAAGGTACTTCGGGGCCCTATGCACAGCATTATTTCGGCCCCCTCCCAACTCCAACAATGACTATCCCGTCCTCCACCCCCCCCCTCCTGTGAAATTTTTAGTATGTACAAAATTTATGCAAATTGAAGAATTATTATCAATTCAAATCCAAATTCATATGGGACTGTATACATTTAAATTTTTTTCTGTAATTAAAATACTTTTTGTAATTACATGTAAGCAATAAAGTGTCATATTTCCAACAATATGATGGAATATTTCAAGTTATACATCCTGATTTGGCAGCATTTTTATTGTTAAATAACATAGCAAACGTAAACATAATCAAAAGTAAGAATTGTGAGATGATTTTCATCATGCCTTAAAAAAACCTTAGTTATCGTAGACCCTCATCTGGGACCTTCAGCTTATTTTGTTAGCAATTGTGGTGTTTTTCTAAATTTGTAAAAAAATTTTCTTACTTTTTGGGGCCCCATAAAAAATCTGGGGCCCTAGGCACGAGCCTACTGTGCCTAGGCCATAATCAGGCCCTGGGTAGCACAGATGTCAGCCCAAAAGGCCCTGGCCCGCGTCTTTGTATACCGTTTAAGCTGGGAGGAGAACCGTTTATATTCCCTCCAATAATCTTTGGACAGATATGTTTTGGATAAACGTAAGTATTTCCTTTTTTGACCCAGTAGCCAGGCACAGCGCGAATCCAACCAAGGAATATGGGATGCCTTTTCGTATGGGTACGGAGCTTTTCTTTAAAGAAAACTTGGAAGTCATGGAAGGAGACTGAAGCCCCAGACGCCATCGAATGATTGATAGCCCGGGAAATTGCCGGGTCAGGGACAGGTCAAGGACAATGGGAAAATGGTCTGAATCGAAACTGTCCGAGTGTACATAGAGGTGAAAATTGGGAAATATGAACCTGCCCTCGCTTACGGAATGGGGTCCTTTCACGTCGAGAAGAAGAAAACCTCTGAATCAGCTGGTGTCGGCAAAACAATGTCGGCTAAACAATTGTATTGTTCCGCATTGCGTTTTGGCAAAAAAATTATTTTAAAAATGACTTTTTTATCAGAGAAACCATTATATCTTGTAGATTTTGGTGGGAAATAAATGGGAAAAGTCACAACAACAGCTAGTAAAATTTTTATATTGTAAATGAACCAGAAAAATGTGTGCTGTGGTCATCGGTTGTTCCAAAGGATAAGTTTGTTACATATGCTCGTTTTGAAAGGTTTCGTATGTATTTGTGTCTGTTCATGTAAGTGAATATGTATGTTTATGATGTTAAATAAATATGTTTATTTTCTTTCTGTCCAAATTAGATGGTTACAAGTAGAATTTTTCGATTTTTTCCGAGCTATTCGCCATTAGGCTTAGAACGTAAACAAACATCGAATAAATGCTGCAAAGTAATATTTAATTATTTTCTTCATAAATAGTGCTTATAGTAGAATTCAACTGAAGGGTCAAAACAGGGTTTGTTCGTAATTTGGAAATAAAACACGGACGTTAAATTAGTTTGCCTCGTGATGCGTTTCGTTTTTAATTTTTGGTTTAGATATTTGTTTGTTATTGTTTGTTTGGTTTCATGTTCTCATTTAGGTTTATGGCAAACATTAGGTGATTGGTGTGTAAATGAAGATACAATACATTGTTATAAGTTCAATTTTTTTATATTTAGTTTTCATTTAAGCTTGAAAGCAAGTACCGATGATTGAAGGGGGCGACTGCCCCCCTCCCGAGAAAAAAGGAATTAATGATAAGATCCTATATAATGAAAAGATGCTACTTTATTCCCATAAAATGGATGTGTATTAAAATCTTCCAACTAACCGCCCCCACTCACAATTGTATAAACCCGTCAGTGCTTGAAAGAAAATGCATTAGTATACTGAATAGAACTTTCTTTTGTTAAATAGAGGTGATGTAAAATGAATAGGGATCGACCGATACCACATTTTCGCCGATGACCGATACCGATACTTTACCTATAAATTCTTTTTCAGAAATAGCCGATACCGATACTTTTAAGTTATGGTATCGGCCGATACCGATACTTAACCGATACCGATACTTTACATAATTTAATGCCATTTAAACCTACATCTGTATTCTGGGCAGTTTTTGTAACGAGAGTGTGGTTCTCGTTAAAATGAATAGCAGCATGATGAAATTTGATCCCAGTACAAAGCATTAAATAGAAAAAGTAGTGGATACATTGAAGTGTGAATTTACAGTAGTTCTAGTCTTTCTTTTCTACTCAATCATGCCGACGAATGGCCGAATTTGTAAAAAGCTGAGCACTGGGAAGCGTTTTAGTGTGCAGGTTCGGAATTCTTTCTCCTCGCGTGGTTGTCGATCTAGTGGTCTAGAATCTTGGGTGATTTTCATCAGATGTTACGTGAATATGCATTTGACTCCCTTAAAAAGTTCTTCGCCCAAGCCCCCCCCCCTATAGGTAGATACCCCTCATTTAGGCTTGAAAGAACACAAACACGGGGGGGTGGAGTTAAAGCGATATATTAATAAGAGAATCCATTTCAAGTGCCGACTGGTGGTCTATTTTGTCGCCTAATTGTTGCTATGAGCCAGATAAAAGGTTTCCATATTAGACCCAAAACAGCTTCCTGCTTGCTCTTAACTAAATGTGTCTTTGTTTTTGGCTCATGCCTCGATTTTGTGCTTACAAAAGTAAACACATGAAATTTATTCAACTTCAAAGCTTGCAAGTTTTATTTAGATTTCCTTTAATTATAAATCTTTCACATATGAAGATATTTTTTAGATTACTTAAACTGCATTAAATTGTGATAATGTATAAACTGTACAGTATTATGTAAGTACATATGTATTTAGATATTGTTCATTAAATACGTATGTAAATTCTTCCCTTAAAATGCATTAGTTCACATTAATTAATGGTTTTATTTATCTTCTCCAATTATTTAACCACTAAGTCAATTATTAAATGTTTTAGCAAGATTTCTTTTTAATATGAACTCATATGATCATTTTAAAGTTCTTTTTGAAACTTCTAATATTTTGATTCTCTGGACAGGGTTAAGTCACAATTAATCTTGATGATCCATGTATTTGATCTTTTCCGTACGAAGAACAGGTACACACCGATTATTCCTGTGTTTTCCTTATATATAAACCAAATATTATTCACAAGAAATATGTTTTTTACCCTAAAATTTGAAATAAACTAAATAATAATTAGTATTACTAATTATACTAATACAGCTTCAACTTTTTAAATTAACAATATAAATAATTACTAGATATTGATAATTATTACACTTCTCAAAACAGAATGATACACAAATCTTACGTGCTCTCATTATTCTGATAGATAATAAAATCATTAAATGCTTGATAATTCGTACTTTTGATAGTATGTAATGTTTTGTTAGTTTTGAAGATAATTTTAATTTTTGAACAGACCACTTAGTGGAAGAGTAATAGATGATAAAAATGGAGGCCAGGAAAGTGAAACTGACTCCGATAAAGGCACTTCACCAGTGCCCGATTATGACCAACAGGGGCACCGGCATTGATAGATTTGGGGGCCCCCAATCTATGAAATTTGTTACATTTTTCATAAAATTTTAATATAAAAAAGAATATTTCAGCAAAAAAAATTTAAATCGGGGACCCTTTCAAGTCGGGGCCCTGGGCAAAGTCCCAATTTTCCCATATAATAATAAGGCCCTGGGCTTAACGACCAAAACCACATCAAACTTTAATGCTTCAACCTTTCAAAACCATTAAAAAGAGGTTTCCAAATGGAAGAAAATGTGTCTCACTCTATTTTCAGCGGACTTTTAAAATGTGAGTATTTTTATGAAAATTTAAAATCACAGAATGCAAAACAATGTAAAATAACAGAATTTTGAAGTAAAATAAACGTAAGTGCATTACATATTTTATTCTCTAAATTCCTGGATTGTCTTTACTTTTGAACATTTCATTTATACAATGAAAAGTAAGAAACCGTAAGTTTAACAAATTTATAATAAATACCAATTTATTTTTAATTGAAAGTCATAATTTTCATACTTTTAAACATCGAATTAACTAAAAATTTTCTAATATTTGCTGAAACAATTGCAAAAATCTCTGTACAACGAAATTTTCTCTATAGCGAATTTTTTAACTGGAACCGAGCGAGTTCGTTATAGGGAGATTCAGTTGTGTGTGTGTATATATATATATATATATATATATATATATATATGAATGAACTCTTTTTCGAGTCCACACAGTGAGAAAATAAACGTTTATAAAACTGAAGTAAAATTATAGCCTACCTCTCGACATTTGTTTTTGCAATCCTTGCAGATAGCGTATTTATTGTTGGGCACCAATTGAAAATAATTTAGAAGAATAAACGATTGTCCTGTCAACTGTCATCTAACGATTCTTCGTCCATAATTTCGACCACACTTGGGGATACGACATCCGTTTAGCGATGGTTAGAATTTAAAAAAAAAAAAAAAAAAAAAAAAAAAAAAAAAAAAAAAAACACAATTCGAAAAGACTGGCGCAAACAAATGTGCCAATGAAACGACACCTCTCATCTCATTACCAAAATAAAGATTCTAGAATGGTGTTGCGCCTGCGTGGTTTCTTCTGAAAAGCGAAGTATCGGTTGAAAAGTATCGGTGAAAATGAACGAAAGCAACAGAAACCGATACTTTCCCGATACTTTTAGAATCGAAAGAACCGATACCGATACCTAAAAAAATAGGAGGTATCGGCGCCGATACTATCGGTCGATCCCTAAAAATGAATCAATAATTTTTATAAATAGAATTAATTTATAAAGAATAATCATGGAAATGTTAACTATCATTTACTGTGTAATGCAATTATAAATGTTCAAAATAAACATTTCTGTTTAGTATTATGTATTAGTAAAGCCAATTATTTAGGTAATTTATCTATGTATTGCTTTTTTATAACAAATGTTTGAATTTTTTTGTTTGCATGTTAAATTATCAGTTTATGGAATTATTTTTTTTTCATGGACAGAAATTTAAAATTTCATACAAAGCCTGACTAAGTTATGAGACATGGGGTAGGCAATGCTCATGAGGGTCCCTTATAAGTTTATGTATTCACATTGGCATCCATAAGGAGAGCATTAAAGGGCACTTGCCCCCCCTTTCTCTCCTCAGCCTGAAGATTTAGTATATTGTCTTATGATGTAAACTAAAGTGTATCATTAAGCAAAATCGAAACGGTACTTGCAAATTATCCCAGTGGTCTGGCAAGACAAGTGATTTTTTACCAAGATAAATGCATGGCAGGTGAATTTATTGATGGTTTGAAATAAGATTGGCAACAGTTTGCCAGTACATTTGATAAAAAATAGTTTGGTGAGAATGATCGCCTGGATAATACGTAAGTACCACCAGAAACCAAATTGTTATAAATGTGAAATTTGCCCTTATCTAGAAAAAATTTGTGACGTTTGTCCTCTCCTAAAAATACTTCTATGCTCGCCCACATGTATTCACACGTACATAATATGGTTTTTGTGTAGATTGATCATATATGTTCACATATGTATCATGCACTGCACATGCATTTCGACCATAGACAATATTTCTGTTTAATAATTTGGGTCCCAGGGCAGCTGTCCTGTTACTCCCATCTACACTTCCCTTAATTGAGCTCTGATTCAATGTTATTAATTTTTGAAGATTTATAAATTAGTTTTTATTTTCATTAAACTTTCTTGTATTTATAAAACTGTATAATTCTTTGGCAGTTGGTAAAGTATTGTGACATAGTGTTAAACTTTTGAGTTCTGTGTGCTGTGATTATTTTGTACTGTGAATTTATAAACAGTAAGTGACAATTTCGCTGTACATTCGCAGCAGTTTGCCCATTGTTGTGTTTAGTTTTTAATATTTGGTTATCGTTTTTAGATATTTGCTCATTGTTGCAGTTCATGAGTCTGGTTTCATCTTCTCATTCAAGTTTACAGCAAACATTATTAGATTGGTGTGTAAATGATGGTAAAGTACATTGTTATAAGTTCAATTTTTTTTATATTTGGTTTTGATTTAAGCTTGAAAAGAAGGACATATTAAGGAAGGGGAGACCGCACGCGGCGTAATGCATTAGTATACAGAATAGGATTTTCTTTTGAAATAGAGGTGATATAAAATGAATTTTCAACTCAAAATTTTTTTATAAAGTGACAATTTGAGTTTCCCTTAAAATTGTAGTCTTAAAATTTTTTATTTTTTATTTTTAGGAATGTGATCGATACAGTTCATGCCTAGATACTGTTTTATGCCTAATGAGTGCTTGTACAATTTTGCTGTACATTTGAAGCAGCAGCATTGTACTTGTACTTTTTCGGCTTGTAAAATAGGATGAAGTTATCTGCCCAGTTTTATAAGCTACAAGAATAAAAGAAAGAAGCTGCAAGAGTAAAAGAAGATCAGCACAGGTAAGTGCTGAAGACAGATGGCAATGTGATCTCTTTGTGTGAGTATCATGATTAATTAAAACAAATTTATAAATGTATTCTATGTATTTGTAATTAAAAAAATGAAAACATTCCAAAAAGTTTTAATTTGTTAAATGTCTCTTAGAGAAATGCTAAAAACAATGATCACTATTGTCCAATTTTAATGACACACATGTGTAGTCGACAATAAAATGTAAACATGGCGTGAAGACAGAGGCGTAGGCAGAAATTTTTCATCAGAGGGGGGGGGGTTACGACTACTGCAACTCACATGTATGCATACATGTTTGTGATAAGGGAGTGAAGAATATACATTTTGTAAGGGAAAAAATTCCTCATGGGGGGAGGGGTTATGACCCCCCCTAACCCCCCCCCCCTTGGCTACGCACCCGAATGAAGACCTACTCATTTTGTCAAACAGAGCAAACCACTGATGTAAGGTCCGTGGAGCAAGCTATCTCATCCCTCCTTTCTATAGAACCAACCTACTATTCATTAAAACAGATGTACAATTCTGTTCATAGCCAGATTGAAACACACTTGTATTTTCATTGTGGAAGTAATGGAACAGCTTTAGTATCGCTCGCCCGCCATTTGTTTTTCGCCAAGTCAGTGCAAAGTACCGTGTTTTGTAAAAGGTTTACCTTTCAAACTCTTGACGAAGCTCTCCAGTTCCAGAATAGTGGCTATTCTTTTTTCTAGACACAAAAACATATCACACTTTTATCCATAGTTACTACGATATTACAGAGGGTGTTCACACATTTTTGTAACGATTTTGATTTTCTCCGTGAAGTTAAATATTAATTTGAAAATAAAAATGGGATTGGCATCAAATTGTAATAAGGCTTATTTATCGTCTGTAGCATTAAAAATATTCTTTGCTTTAAAATGTTGCTGAAAAATAAACAATGGATCGAAGGCTATATTTTTTCGCTATCTGAAGAGAAATACTCTTATTCAGTTATTAAGAAAAGATGTCAAAATCATGGTTTTAATATTTCTACACGTAAAATAAGTGACATAATTAATATGAAAGGATAGAAACGTCAAAGTTTATATTTCATTGGGGAAAAGGCAAAATGCATACCCAACAAAGGTATGTACACTAGAGATGAGTTCGGGCTCATTTTTTGAAGCCCGAGCCCGAGAACTTTTAATCCGAGCCCGTTCCAGCAATATTATTTACGTCTGAGCCCGAAATTTCAGCTAAAGATTAAAAAAATTCAGTTACTTCATTGATAGAACACAATAAATTTTGATGTTCTTGTAAATTAACGGCAAATATAGTTGCAAACTCTCAATGCCCTTTCTAATTCTTTATATCCATGTTTATCAAATAATGTCCGATCTGATGGCTTACTAAGCAATAAAAGCCGCTTTTCTGAAATACCCAAAGAGCTTGACCATACCGTGCCACTATTTTTTTTTATAAGTACTTTTATTTTCCTCATGAATCACTTTTTAAAATCTGCTTCAAGGAGTATGTTAAATAAATGAGAAATTTTTCACGATCCCGAGCCCTAATGCAATTGGGAATTACAGAGCCCGGGCTCGGGCTGAGCCCGTCTCATCTCTAATGTACACCTCTTATTAAATATGAAGTCACATCTCATGTTTTAAAGGAAAATCCAACTACCCAAAGAACTATCGCAAAATCTTTAAATATCTCTGTAGGAAATGTGAACAAAATTATAAAACCTGATTTAAAGTTAATCAAAGCAAAAAAAAAAAAAAAAAAAAAAAAAAAAACACGATGTTCATCGCCTAACACCAAAACATGTTTCTCAGCGGGATGTTTGAAACTTGCTCCTTTCTCTAATGGATCCCTGGAAGGGATCCCCGGCATCCCCGTGTCAATTCGCACCCTGACCCTGGTTATAACATTTTATTATTATTATATATATATATATGCTGTATATCCCAGTGTATAACACACATCAGTAAATTGAACATGTCTTACGATAGTAATTATCTTTTGTAATATAATGCATATTTGTAATATTCTTTTATAATTTTTTTCTGAGGATATAAGAAACACATGATCCGTTTTCATATCCGTATCTGCAGATATAAAAACAAGTTATCTGTTTACAGATCCATATCCGCATATCTAACTTAACGATCCAGCACACCTCTACTTGATATTACAATGGGCACAGGTTTTTCTTATTGTTACCAAGTGACAATAATCAGACATAACAAGAAGATGTAATAATTTTACTTTTAATTAAATATTATCAGTGTTCATTTTAATACAGTAATATATATATATATATATATATATATATGTATTAAAGAAACTTGCATAGTAAAACAGACAGTAAATTTGTACTTATATTGAAGTGTGTTCTATTGGGGGGGGGTGATGTTGGTCGCCTACACGTGGTGCCCCCTGTTCTCGCTAAACGACTGACACTTGTCACCCTGTGCAGCCTTTGATCAATCTTCAGCGACAAGTACATCTTGCTGCTTCTTTCTTGACTTTTACTCTCCAGCAACGGTCCTTTTTAGGGCCTGGTCATGTCTATTTCTCAGCTCAAGATTCTTTTTTGGAATGCTGGTGGTCTTATGCAGGACAAGTTCACTTGTATAAAACTAAAAGATACAGCTTACCTTTTGCGATTAACTCGAACATTGTTCGCTTTGGCAAGTTATCTCTTCTTGGTGAGGTAGCACACTTCACTGGCAATTAGAGATTTACTTTTAGAGTATCCAACAGATTTATTTGAGAAGGCAGAGATATGAATATTTCCGTCATTCCCAAAAAATCAGTTAGCATATTGTTCTTAAACTATACGACTGAAATCCATAAAAGCACTGATTCAATCCTGTAATTTAGTAATTATTTTCATTTGAAATATTTAAAATTTATTTTTGATAAAGCAACGTGAACAGGAGCAAAAAAATAGATAAACTATATACTATAATATATTATTTGTATCTAACCAGTCATGAGATGTGAAAAAAAAAAGAGTTCACACACATATAGGCATGGAAAAAAAATGTATTAGTACACTAGGGATTTATTTTGATTTTTTAATCTGAGAAGGAGTTTGTAAAAACAATCTTGGGAATCTGTTTAAAAAAAAGAATATACTAGTACTCGACTACATACTGCACTTATCAATATTTTTTAAATTATAGAAGGTGTTTACAAGAAAAATAAAATCTTGAAACCCATTGTTAAAGCATATCCAGTAATTTCTTAAAATCAGGGATTGCACATACATGTGTTACGTGTAATAAATATATGTTAAAACATTGAATTTAAAACTATTCAGCATTCTTGTGTACAAGGTGATTCAAAATTAGAGGGACAAACTTCTAGGAAACGTAGGTTATAACAAGACAGTCCAGAATCACAAAGCGATGAGAGGTCGGAAACATAGTCTTGAACATTTTAATAATCACTTAGAAGACATGTTGAAGTAACCGTGAAATTTCTGGTCCGGTTTTTTCAAAAACTAATGCACCTTTCACAAATGGCAATTCATAAAAATTGTTAATGCAGATTTTTTTAATGATTACATTGATGAAATTGTCAGCGGAGAGCCCATTCTTTATGAAACTTGGCTAAGAAATTAGATGCACAGTTCAACACTTCTTCTAGGGCCGTATTCACCAAACTTTAAACCCTGGAGTTAACCCAGCAAAGCGAGCTACTTCAAGGGTTAGTGAGAAAATGGTATTCACAACTCCAAAATCAGGGGTTACCCCAAGAATTGACCCTGACTCCAGGTGCAGATTCTAACCCCGCAAAATCGGAGGGTTGACTCGGGGTTATAAATGGCGGATACGAGATACGAGGGTTGTTTTTTATAGGTTTGGAAAATCCCAAAAATTTGCTAATACTTGAATATTTTGTGCTTTAACAGACGGAAACTGCTGTGAAAATCACCCATCAAGCTATAAAAGCCGCCAAAAGTGATAAAAAATCTTTGTACAATGTTTCCAAAAACTCTCGAGAATGACTGTACTTTTTTTGCCGTAGAGACTGCAGGCGCCATCTGTCGGACTTATCTTGGTTTGCTTTTCCATTCCCTCTTTTTTCTGATTTGAACGCTTTTTTATTCTTAATTATTTTTTGTGTTGAAAATAAGTAAGTAAATTCTGATCTTTCCTATTTATTTTCTTGTCTCTATTGTTCCACAGATGAGGGGCGATTTGGCCAGAGCACTGTGGATCTACTGCGCCCGCGCTTTTTTTTTTGTAAGAAGAGGCGGGATAAAAATATTTACATTGAAGAGATTAATCATTTATGTGTAAAGGATGAAAAAAAAAGTGTTGTTGAGGGGTTAAACATTTTTGTCTGATTGTAGTGTATTGTACTTGGGAATAGCGAATTAACAATTTTTCACACAAATGTGAGAGAAAAAAAAAACAATATGTTTCAGTATCATAGAATTTTTTAAACACATACATATTCTATGTATAATATATAAAGTATCTCAAAAAGAAAAACATCAAAACTGCATAAATTAATTTTTGTGTGTTAAAAAATATGAAAATTCCTAAATTTGAAAAAAGTATAACAGACATGAAATTTTATTTATAAAAAATATTGGATGTAATTTTGTATTAAATGTTTAATCAGTCTACTTTTTTTAAATTAATTTTCACATTTTAATACGCAGTTTGCATAAAAACAAATTAAATATCATGAAGGAAGTGTGTGTGGTGGGAGCTGGGTTCGATCTCCCGAACATTAAACCTAGTTCACCCCCTTCATGGAATCATTACTCTGACCAATCACAGACGAGCTTTCAAAGCTGGCTGAGACAACTCCAGAGTCAAGTAACCCTGGGCGGAAATAAGTTGGTGAATACAGTTTCCGAGTTGTCTCCGAGTCAAACCGGCAATGCAGGTTTCCCAACTCTCGGATGATGGCGGGCTACTCACAGTTTGGTGAATACGGCCCCTAATGTGATTATTAACACATACATGAAGAAGACATTTCCGGTGCCACATTGATATGTGATTCTGGGCCATCTTGGTGTATTCTACCCTTCCTAAATGTTTGTCCCTCTAATTTTGAATCACCCTATATACCACCTGGGAAAGAGTAGTGTCATAGCACAAATGCTGTTCCTATGTTACTACTATCAATGAATCAAAAAAAAAAAAATATGTAAATTACTTTAAGTTAGGGGACTAAGTTTCCAAATTATGTGGCTGTTGGTGTGTGCAATAGAATACAAATTTCTATAGAAGTTAAGACCTATTGAACTGTTATATTTTTTACAAAACCAGCTTCTTGGAGTTCGCCTAATATTGTTGCAAGGATGTTGAGAAAGATATTCTTGCAAGTTATGCTAATTAAACAAAAAAAGTTATATCTTAAATAATAAAATTAACAAATTAGCTCATTTAGAAGACTCGAAAAACTTTATTATTTAAGTTTTCCAAAAAATGCTTGAATATTATTATATAGACAGAAATAAATAATCGGGTAGTTTAATAAATTATCCAACATTTTGTGTAGTATGTTAATTAAACAAGATAATTTATAATATTTTAAATAAATTTAATAAATGTAGCACACAAAGTAAAACATGCATAACTTAAAATAAATCGTAAAGTTAGGTGAATATTAAGATATACACAAAATATAAACACCTTATCAACTGATGAAAATTGAGCACTTTTACATGTACTAATTAAGTACAACATATTACAGTAGTATATTTTAAACACTAACGTAATAAATGTAGGGTATCTTAATTAAAAGCACATTACAAGAAATCGTGTGATTTAAAAAAAAAAAAGAAAATGCTATTGCAATGCACTCTGTATAACTGTGTAATGTGCATTAATCAGCAGTGTTAGAAAGAATATGAATATCAGTTTATGTATTGCAAAAGAGTATAATCAACATAAAGGCGTAAAGAAACAATAAAACTTAAAAGATACTCACAATAAAACTTTAACATTCCAACTCTAACGAAAACAAATATAAATCGCAAATTTATTTTGCGAGTTTAATCTGTATGCCTTTGTACAAAAAATTATCTTTACAAAACTGACTACTGAACTTATATCGTTATTAAAATGTTTTAAAACACTTTTGCGAGTCCTTTTATTTCTATTCGATCTATTATATTGCTTAGCAAGGCTTAAATAACCACTTTCAGCCATCATGAGATCGCCGTTAAAATCAAAACAAACTCGCTAGCTGCTAGCCATGCTGCTAGCAGACGATGGAGGTAGATCACGTGATATACGTATTCGGCAGGCTGTGACGTGAAACGGGGCTGTCGCTATTAGCAACCGGGCCTGCTGGTTCGATGCCAGCACGAAAATTGAGTTTATCATTGAGGCCTGTTTTCGCGATTAGCACTGTTCTATTTTATTATTATAAGTATTATAAATATTATATTATTTTATTATTTTAAAACATTTTTTTTGTAGTTTTGTCGTACTAAAGAACTTTAGATATAGATAATCATTTTGTGAAGATTGAGCCATTTTTTTTATGGTAATTTATCATAAAATTCGAACATTTTGCTCTGAATGTAAAGGAAGTGTAAACTTGTATAATTTATTTAGAAGTTCTAAAAATAGGTATGTAAATCAAATTTAGTGAATTAATATTCATGTGCTGTTTTTAAATCATTTTCATGTGAAATCGTACTACTTGAGTAGTTTATTATACAGTAAATAAGCGTGTCTTTGTAATACTAGTTAGACGATGTTGTCTATTTAATTTTTCAGTCGAAAATGTTATTTATCAGTTAGATATGTGCATTGATTGTATGATTTAGACATGTGTAGCCAGCTTTCAGTGCAGAAATACAGTAAATTATAAATTATTAATTTTGTATATGTATACGTAGAAACTTCAAATGCAATTAATATTTTGTACAAGAGTTCATTATGTTCAATTCCAAAGTTCGATTGAGATAGCGACAAAAGAATAACTTTTATATAATACTTGGAATTGCTATAATAAAGAATAATTAAATAAGA
>JAWZYV010019232.1:0-19550 GCA_038373885.1 Cheiracanthium punctorium
TACAAATATTACGCTCGGAGACGTTTTTTGAAGTTCCATAAAGAGTAAAATTGTTGATTCAGCAATATCTTCACTTTCTTGTGGTTTCATTACTACGTGCTTTTAGAACTCCTGGGTAAGCAGGTGTTTCTCATGTCATGTCACATAACGCGAAACGGGGGGTGGGAGAATAAGTGCAACAAGGTTTGCGATTTTTGATAATTGATCGCCAAGTTTGCTGATAGAAAATTTTTTTTAACCGAACCATGCCTGGCAATGGTTGTGAAATAGTTTTAGTAGGCAATTTTAATATAGATTTTAATTCCAAAGATGTGTTTAATGCAACGAGAAAGACAAATACGGCACACTCATGGATTATGATGTCCATTCCGAACAGTATTTAAAATGGTGAAGTATAGTTGGAATATGCTCGGCGAAGATTGTAAAACAGCTTTAATAGGCGATTTTAAGTTACATTTCGATTACAAAGATGTAGTAATTAAAAAACTTTGTAAAAAACACACATAAGAAGTAAAAGGAAAGAGGATTAATTACAACTTTGTAATTTTCAATTACAAAGATGTGTTTTATGGAACAAGAGAGATTTGATTCCTATTTTAACGCCCCCACTTTCTCCAACTTAAATAAGAATTTAAAGACAATTATTAAAACTACTTTAATTGGCAACCCAAAATAAATAAATATGTAATGGAATGCTGTACTTACAGTTGTTCCAAATCACTATGTTAATACTAAAATTACGGTTGCCGCGTACAAAAAATCGTCGTGGTAACTGCATAATGTTTCATTATCGCCATTTTGGTGAGAGTCTGAGCGTTAAAGTAAAAATTAACCCAAGAAAAACGAACATGGCATACTCATAGATTATGATGCACATTCCAAACAGTATTTAAAGGGCAAAGTTGGAAGATGCTAGGCGAAAATTGTAAAACAGTCTTAGTAGGCGATTTCGAATGCAAAGATGTGCTTATGGAACAAGGGAGAAAAATACGGCACACTCATGAATAAGGATTCACTTTCCAACTTACAGAAATAAGTAAAGAAAATATGGAGGATGCATGGATTATGATACGCTTTTAATATGTTGTGCTTTAGGGCGTAGTTAAAATCAGAAAGTGATTCAGATTTTCTTACTCTTTTCTTTAATTTTTCTATATAATTTTTTTCTATATAAAGTGTCCGTCGAATTCGACGGGTTTCAGCTAGTAGAGCCCTAAATTTTAAAGTTCAGGATGAATTCTTAAAATGCTGAATCCATAGTTGGGTGCAATTCTGTTAAGGTAGAAGATCATATGAAAGATTAAAACATCTAGGCTATTCATTACAGTAAGTCCTTGCGTAGCTGGGTTAGAAAAACTTTTCTAGATTCAAATTAATCCAGTCCAAACTACAGAATCGGTGCGGGAGTGAAAAAATGGGAACTCATATTTTTGTTCACATTGTTTACTGTAAAGAAACAAGACATCCGAACAGTAACCAAAGACATCGATTACAAAAACACTTTCCTACCAAGTTTTGTGACAATATTCGGAGCTATGTTATCTCTAAAAAGCTATATATCAGTATCAATGCAATTTTGCAAGACGCCGTAAAATAAATGTTTTTAAAGTGTTTAAACGAAGACTAAGTTCATATTAAACGTTCATATAAATTATTGTGCTTGAAATGGATTCATTTCCCTCAACTCACATAGATTGGAATGTATTGAAATTCTTTTAAGTGCTACTGTAAAAGAACTGTAAGTGCTACATGGCACTGTTTTCGATGGGAAGCATTAGTTCGTAATCTTTAATGACGTGTATCCATTTTATTATGTTTGAAATGACAAATATTTCTCAAATGCAATTAAAACAATCGTTCTTTTTAAATACTTTTGGGTATATAAGGACTATAATGCAACAAACATCATTTTTAATGTTTCATATGGCTAAAAAATAGATAACAAATAGAAATGACATATGTAAATTTCATAGTAATCGATATACATTTACGGCAAGTTAGATCACAGACAAACTGAAATCATAAACACTTTCCTAAAAGGTTGGGAAGTGTTTATGATATTTTAATTTAAACTATAATAAAGTAAGAATTTGTTTTTAATAAATAAAATTAACTTGACCCTGAGATTGAATCTTACGTTTCACAGAGTACATGGAACATATTTAATTTTTGAGAAGCTTACTATTTCATTTGATAAAAATTTGTTGATAAAAAAAATTATATTAAACATATCATGGAATATCCTTTTTTTTCTTCTTCTAATGGCCGGCCTCTGCCTTGAAGGGTTTGGCCACAACAGGCCCAAATTGTATGTCCCCCTATGAAGGGACGAACATGACAACCACGCCCAGTCAGGGATCGAACCCCTGCCGCCGGGAATTGAACCCGAAACCGGAGTACGGTGCTTTACCCACCATACACTCGGTCGGCATATCTTATGTTATACTGATTTAAAACATGCCCAAAAATATTTATAAACAGTATGATAAATCGTTTTTTGAAAATATCCGATATATATCAAAATATTGGATATTTTCGAAAATATGATATTTAGGATCCCTGCCTAGAATGATTACCTAGAACTTGCGTGATAAGTCGGATCAAGCCATGACCGCGTTGAATCGAATCCGCGTAAGTCGGGATATAATTTCGCATATAAATATGTACATACCAATCATTCTTAATTGGGGCCGGAGACTAAAGGAAACAATAATTTAGGAAAAAACATTTAATAAAATCACAGATGTACGACAAGTTACCTAGTGAACAAACGTTATTTTGGATAAGGTAACGCTGTTTTTCGCTTCGCGGGATTGAGATTGGATTAACATTTCATTCAACTAAAATATTGATTTCGATAGAGAAAAGTAGGAAAAAGTTAAGATTGCAAAGATTTCACTTAACAATAATACATTATCTTATTGGATAATGAATACAATACCTTACATAAATATGAAAATTCTGTCATGATATTCATAATAATATTCTGTTACTGGATAGTTGCTAAAAAAGGAAGAATGTAGACAACGTCAAGAGCCACCCGTTTTCCTAGTCTTCATCTAATTTTGATAGAGAATACAAAAGTGCTTAACAAGACTTTTTCTTTGTTATGAAACCCTGAGGGAACCCTACATTTTTTACTGCTTAACTGAAGTTCACCTTTTAAAGATACACTGGCATGGCATGGGCGGCCGTTTGGTTGTTTATAGAAGGGGAGGACAAGTCAAGGGTTCTGTCCCAGAAAGATACAATTTTGAGTGTTAAAGCCTTCTGCGTTGTACCAGTACGCAATTATGGGAGCTGAGGGGGACTAAAGTGTCTACCTGACAATAGGCATGAGCGTCCAAGATCACTGGTTCTTATTGTTCATCTTATGCAAAAAATTTTGACCAATTGGAGATCGGGAAAGAGGCGTGAAATTGTAATAAAAATAGTTTATTTTTTAGTTTCAATCCCGCGGGACTAGTCCCGCAAATATTTGTGCGGGATCCCGTTCCCGCGGATTGCATTCCCTATTTTGGATGTACGCAAAAGCCGAATCGGCGGAATTCGGAAATCGCGAACTTCGGGTTCGCGTAAGTTCAGGTATTACTTGTCTAAAGAAAGAAATCCACCGCAAAATAAACAAAGACTGCAGATTTTTGTAAATCGACAGAAAAATGTCTGTCGGCGGTGAATGTCTCCGTGGGGCCGGGAAACCGACGTCGCAACGACGTTATCGGCAATTGATAAAATGGCATAAATTGGGCTTTAAAAGATGAATGGCGCAAATAATAACGAAGCTAGCTGCCTCCCTCTTTGACCTAGATAAAGTTGGGAGGAAATAGTCGCCTAAACCTCGCAAAAGTCTCATTTTCAAGTAATTGCTGCTTGCCCCCTTTTTTGCTTAAAAAAGTCGCCATTTAAAAGACAGCGGCAATCTTTTAACGCTATCGCCATTATTCCGAAAGAAAAAGATCGGTCACTGGAGGCGAAAAAAAAAGTAATAAAGGGGGGGGGGGGGAGAGTTAAAAATAGGAGAAATTGCAATACAATGCAAAAATAGGAAAATAGGAGTCGATCCTAAAAAATAGGGGGGGGGGAAGAAAAAACAGGACCGGTGCGGTCCCATGACTATCTATTTTTTTACTAACTGAGGTACCCGTCGTTGATGAGTTAGTCTAAGTAATGAAGATTACATTTCCAAAAGCTGAATTTTCGTCAGCTTTGTACGAGTCAAGCCCGCACTGCAGGCTACACATGTAGTTAAATAAAAATCGCATGTCATTTCAAAATATAGAACAATTTAAGTTTTTGCATCACATTTGCAATTTATAAAATTAAAATTTTTTTCAATAGCATTTCAGTGTACTTTTTTTTAATCCATTATTTCTTTGTGAAAGATCAATCTTTTTCCTAACTTATTTTTTCATTTCATTCTAGAATGTTTTATTACATATTAAGATTTTTTTTTTTTTACTTATATGTATTATTTATATTTGCCTTTTTTTTTTTACAAGTTCGTTCTAATGACTGACAAAATTATTTTAATAATGTTTAAAAATACTAACATTTTTACAATGACTCGGTATTAGTCGAGTACTCGGCCAACCGAGTCATTACCGAGTACTCTGTATTACATCTCAGTACGGAATATTTTTTAGCACACGTAAGTGCCACACCCGCTAAAATTTAAAGTTTTAAATCCGTAAACGCCGCCGCATTTCTTCCGGAAATTACGGTATTTTATCATTATGACTTCACAGTTCCATATACAACTATAAGGCTAAATACAAATTTCCGAAACGCAACTTCCTAGATGAAAACTAATTACCAAGTTCACACAAAAAAAAAAAATCTTCATAAAAATAGAAATCTTCAAGTCAGTGCGATTCTTTGAAACACATCCTGGAGGATTATACAATGAGAGCAGGCAGTGCCATATTACCGGCAGAGCAAACGGGGCAACTGCCCAGGGCCTATAGATTTTAGGGCCCAAAAATCTTTCATCTTACACTTTTGTAGTTTTAAAATAAAATTACAAAGGATAAAAAAAAATTCAGAAGTTAAATAATTAAACTTATTTTTAATGCTTCGAAATGCTCTATATCGATATAGCATACCAATATGTAGGAAAATAACTAACCACATTTGTAAAGAGAATTTTTAGCGTTAAAAAATAGCAAAATTTTTCAATTTGTTATTTTAAGAAATATTTACAAAAATGACTTAAGTGTTTGCATTCCATACGTGTTAGCAACTGTGATATAGCATTTCGAAGTAACGTTTAACTATCTGTTTCTTTGATTTCAGATTACTTAACACAAAATTTGTGTTAAGTAAGTAAACCAATTCTTAACACAAAATTTGTGTTAAGAATGAGTAATATATTTAAAAAACTTTCAGTATGAACCGATCATAATTTTTTTTTTTTGAGGTGTGTGTGTGTGTGTGGGGGGGGTTATTGCAAGGGTCCCATTTTTTTTCTTCTGCCCAGGGCCCACAGTTGTCTTGATCGGGCTCTGAGAGCAGGAGTCTATGCAAACGAAAATTGGGCCAGTTTTGCGGCCCCTCCACAAAATTACAATCTATTAAAACGGCCCTTTAAATACATTTACCCTATATTTTAATATGCACCGTTATAAAAAATCGATTTCACAGACAATATCAACCTGGCTTAACAACGGGAGAATCTCTTATTGGTGAATAAAGGATATTCGTTGTTTTTTAACGCAAGTTCTGTTAAAAACGAAAATTATCTGTGGATTTTCTGAATGACGACAGCTGGTTGTGCCCGCGCACAGCCAGCTGTCGTCCAATAAGGGTCTCTCGATCTGTGGCACGCGATGAGCGTTTCGATCGTCCGCCATCTTGCTGGTAGTTAAGTAGACCGATGGCAACGGCTGCCCTTTTATCTCCATTGGGCAATCTATCCTGCTGTTCTCGCATTCTTCCATTTTTCAGCCGATGTCAGTTCTGTTCAAAATAATCGTGACCCATTTTTTTACGGGAAAGGACATGCTAAAAAGTAAAGGATTCTCGTGGAGCTATGTCACCCGCCACTATGTTTATAGAAATCCAATCTATTCTTCGTGACAGGCAACAGTCAAAACGTCAGAGTTGGGTGTCCTCACGGCGAGGACACCGCGCGTTAAAGGGTTAAACGTACAAAAATATCGTCGCACAATGGCGTAGCCAGAAAATTTTCGGGGGGGGGGGGGTTATGACTAACGTGACCACTTATTTTTTCCCTTTAAAACGGGACATCTACTACTTTTTTGGCAATAGTGTATTTCCTCAAAAACGGGACATCTACTGATTTTAAGGTCATAGTGTAGGGAGACTGAATTTCAGGTCTGGGTATCGTTTAGTTGTTAAGAAAACGTGCAAAAAAGCTTGTGTTGATGCCAATTTCAAAATAAAATAAAAAAACCTTTACTAAAACACGCATATACTATAAAAAATAGTGCAAGACGTACGTTTCGGGTGGTACAATGGGAGGCCCTTCGACTTCCAAAACACCCTCCGACACAAGGCAGGAAGACAGGAAAGTGAGAAATGTCAACAAAAAGACACACAGAAAAGAGGAAGTTGTCATTGAGAAGGAAAATTCCTAGAAAACACGAGTGAAAAGGGAAAATAAAGTGGAGATCGGGGGGCGGGGGAGAGAATAAGCAAAAGAGGAACATGACTTTAAAGAAAAAATAAAAATTAAATAAATTTAAATAGTTGACCGAAAAGGAACATTAAAAGAACAAACACAAAAACAATACATCCCCCCAGCGTCTCGAGAGGGGAGGGAGAGAGGTCAGTTTTCCCCCCCCCCCTCCCAGACACTGACGTTGGATGATTTTAGATTTTGAGCGGCCTTTATTGAAATCGTTACCGTGTTTTCTAAAAACGGGACATTGCAGGGGACATTTACTAAAACGGGACATTACAGTGTCCCAAAGCTGTGCTTGGGGACAACGGGCAAGCTACCTAAAAACGGGACTGTCCTGTTCAAAACGGCACGTACGGTCACCTTAGGTAGGACGACTGCAACTCGCATATATGTATACGTGTATGTGATAAGGGAGTGAAGAATATACATTTTGTATGGCAAAAAATTCCTCATGGGGAGATCTGACCCCCTATCCCCCCCCCTTGGTTACGTCATGTAACAGACGACTGCAGATAATTGGAGTATAGTATTTTACTGGATGCTAACTGGTTTTGCTACGAGTACTACGTTAATGCAGTGGACACGGCGAAGCTTATTTCTCTGTGTATTCGCTTGTGATCATTTTATTTTATATCCGAATACCCAATGCATCTTTTTCATACTCAGAGTTGCGAAATAAATTTAACCTAAATAGGGAAGAGATGCTTTCGGTCAAGATTTTGCTTTAATGGAAAGAGTTTCTTACGATTGGATTATAAGAATCTTAAATAAGCATACATCATTCAACTTCATTTAACCCTTTAACGCGCAGTGATCCCGCTCTGGGAGCACCCAACTCTGACGTTTTGACTGTTGCCAGCCACGAAGAATAGATTGGATTTCTATAAAAAATAGTGGCGGGTGACATAGGTCCACGAGAGTCCTTTACTTCTTTTTAACAGCACTGACATCTGCTGAAAAATGGAAGAATGCGAGAACAGCTGGATAGATGGCCCCATGCTGTAAAAAGGGCAGCCGTTGTCATCGCTCGACTTCACGACCCGCAAGAGGGCGGACGATCGAAACGTTCATCGCGCGCCACCGATCGAGAGACCCTTTTTTTGACGCAGCTGGCTCTGCGGGCACAGCCAGCTGTCGTCAAAAAAGGGTCTCTCGATCGGTGGCACGCGATGAACGTTTCGATCGCCCGCCCTCTTGCGGGTCGTGAAGTCGAGCGATGGCAACGGCTGCCCTTTTTACAGCATTGGGAAAGAGTTGCGCCTCAAAGGGTTAAGAAGGTGTGAATAAAAGGATAAAAACTTCATGCGTTCTATAGCAGAGCATATAGTACATCTAAAAAGAAATCAGTTTAAAACACACATTATACCGGGTGATTCAAAAAGATGTTAAGGCGATTCTTTTCTAAACCGTAAGTGATCGAAATATACTTCCGGTTAGAAAAGTTCGTCCCATTATGAGTAGCTTTCAGATAGGGCATTTTTTCCCCACTGGGAGTTGTGTGCATATATTAAAATACGAAATTTCATTTTTATACGGTCCCTCCTTTCCTACCCTTTCTATTTAGAAGAATGTTACTAGTTGCCCAAGAAAATGAATAAAACAAATCCCCTGTCTTTACGTGGAACTTCCCCTGTCTTAGGTTGTGCTTTCACATTTGAAACAATTTCAGTTCTGATTTTGCTTTGTGATGCACTTTTGTCTATAGCATGAGACAATATGTTATATGTCAAAGAGGGAGGGGGGGTACGTGCCCTACCTTGTGCCCCCCCCTCCCTTATTGACAAGAGTTAGCAGATTTTGGGAAGAGAGAATGTGACCTTGAATATTCTACGATTAAAAGAAAGAAAAAAAAAAACGGATGAGATGATGACTAACCAATCGCAACTGAAAAGAGTTTTTTTTTTTAAGTTTTCGCAAGCCTACACACGGGGGACATCTGCCTATAGGGTGGGGGGTGGATGGCCTTGGTCGGAGGACGTTTTAAGGTGTTCTAACTAGGGATGTAACGGATATTGATTTTGCCGGATACCGGATATCCGAAGCTCCTTGGGTTGCCGGATATGGATATACGGCACTCAATGTGTATTTAGTTATTCAGTGTGTTTTCATTTTTTTTAATATATAATGACATCAGCACAATAAATTGTAAACAAGTTTAACACATCATTTAAGTATTTTTTAATAATTGACTTATAATCTACAAAAACTAAATATCTTTACATATATGTGCATTAAAAAATGTTACTTAAAATGTAAGCAGTTAAAATATTCTTTTTATGGATACAATGCTGGCTGAAGGAAATAAATTGAACCATGATACATTTATTAAAATAACTAATTGTAGATTATTTTCACAAAGAAATGCAGACTACTTTATTTATTTAAGAATAAGATATCTATTTTGATAAGAAACCTTTGATAGACGAGTTATTTTTTTTCCCAAACATGGGTTTAATGCTTTTTTTTCTGTTTTATTCTTTAATATTAATTTACATTAAGTGATTTTTAGTTTTATTTTAAGTTAAATTACTTTTAGAGATTGATAAATAAAAAGTAAATCCCTTTTAAATATTTATAAAACAAATTTTTTCAGGTTATGCATTGAATTTCTTTAATAAAAAAAACCTACAAGTTAAAAAACAAATAGATCTGTTTAATTGTTTATCTTCTAAAATATATGAGCATTCTTTCACAGTACTAAAACTTAATATGATACCAAGTTCAAAAAAAAAAAAAAAATTCTCCCTGCCACTGTAAATAAATTTGAAGACAGAATAATTGGAGTTTTTTTGTTAATTATCAGATTTCTGGAGCAAATAAAAAATATTGGAGAAACACCATGGGGGTAGAGCGTAAAATTACGTTATTACATCATTTTTGGTATTAAAATGAGTGAAACTGCATATACTGAATGCACATATTTTTCAAATGATACTACACAGTTCTTGTCATTAAAATTCCCCTATAAACAGCAGTCTACAGCTGAAAAGGATGAGAAGATCACCTCCGAATTTGCACATGGACACTACATGAGATGTGTTCAAGTTTTTTTTTGTGTGTTTTTTTTAATTCAGAAAATGTCAGCTAAGTAGCACTTTGCAGCATGAAATCGGCTTTAAATATGAGCCTAACTAATTATAAATGTGCCCAAAAACTACTGAAGTGAAATTGTGTGTTTATTTTGAATGATACCTTTCCAGTATTGAATTTGCTGTTTTTTCAAGTTTATAGCTCATGTTTAATAGTTTTTTCATGTTTAATTTGTTCAAGCATAATTTTTCATCCTGTCCCATGCATATTATAGATAGAACTTTAGTAGTCTATAGCCGGATATCCGGCAGAGAAGACCGATATCAGAGCCGGTATCCGACAGAGGAGCCGGATATCCGGTAGTTATGATTCTGGTATTGAAAAATGAGCCGGATAGGCCGGATACTGGTACTTGCCGGACATCCGTTACATCCCTAGTTCTAACTTTAGCGCGTATTCACATAAATTTTGAAAAATAAAGTGGAATTGACATCAAAAGCAGAAATCTGATTTCAAATGAGTCGCCTGGAGTAAGGTATAAGTTAGCCAAAAACTTAAGTGGTATGAAAATGACGTTTTTGTTAAAAACAGTCGCGCAAGTTACCTTAACTTTGATTAGTAGCAAAAGTCGCCGGTGGACACCCTTAATTAACTTTGATTCAGCTTCCTCCTCCCCCCCCAATTGGTCAATTTCATACCTGTCTTTATTTTTTATTCTTCCAACCTCTAATTTCACACCCCTAAAATTAAATTCACTCCTTCAAAATAAATCAAGGAGTATTTTCATTCCTTGAAAAATTTCCTATCAATGTCTCTGACACAGCATTTATCGATAACTTTTACGGACTTTAAATTATTCAATTTATCCTTGCAAACGCTACTGTTGTTGTCGCAGTAGTGGAAGTGACAAGTTTTAACTATTCTTTGAATTATTAGGTTTACCGGAAAGTATTGTCGTTTTTTCCGTATGTCAATATTTTGCCTAGCCAAAACTGCAGAAGCTTATAATACGAAATTGGCCAGGTACGTGAGTTTTATAACATAGGCGCTAGAAAACAGAGCATTTTCCAAAACTTGTATTTCATGGGGGATAGGGAACCAAAAGGTTCTTTTCAGATATCCTATGTGATCTCAAAGAAAAGATATATCCATAAAATTCTTGCCTTAAAATACAATGCTCACGAATACCTAAAAATAGATTTCAGAACATTTCGAATAGAATACTCCAAGGAGGGTAGACGTGAAAAAAGGGGAGGGTGGCCATTTTTCTCTGAGAAGGAAAAAAAAAAACATTATCTATAGAATTCTCGCTTTGAAATGATGAGTCCTGTGCTTAGGCACAGCTTGTTCGTTAATTCAATAATGGATGAAGATCCATTTGTTTGAATGTTATGTAAAGCAACGACATTTTTTTCCGGTACACCTAATATAAACACATGCACCAAAGACAGGCAAGGTTTAAGGGGGGGGGGGGTCTCTGGCTATGTTCGTGGATCAAAATTATACATCGTTTGAAACAAAAAGTCGTTATAATATAACCTGTTTGAAATAATAACATCTTAACAGCTTTTGAAAAGTTATAACATCTAACTTCACTTAAAAGCTTGCATTCAGAATGTTATTAAAAACTAAAAAATAGGCAGGATTCAATTTTTGAATATCACACAAATACACATGTGTGTACACAGGGTATCCTAAAAAGGGGGTAGCATGCTTTAATTCTTTACTTGCTGAGTACCCGTTCTCCGCACGGTAGAAAAAGAATATTTTCCTTACACATATGAATGGAATCAAACCTAGTAATGCGGAATCTCAAAAAATGAAAATTTATTTGAATCGTGACAAACGTTTACGCCATGAGTGCAAATCTGAGATGATTGCAACTTGACGACACAAAAACAATCTCAGTGTCACTGGCGATCAAAAAAAAAAAAAGTACTTTACGGTAAAGTACGGTACGTACAAAAGCTTTACGGTATGCAGTCGAAACTTTTCACTTTCGAAATGCCTAAAGTTTCATTGCTTCAGTTTATACTGATTATTCTACTTTCTAGTAAACTAATCGGAATTAAGATATGGGGCTTTAGCATAGTACTCAGCATTTTTTAGACACGCCAAAAATGCCTTAGTTAAAAAATAAATAAATAAAAAATTGCATTTTCGAGTAACTGAAGTGGTGACTCATTTGTTTCACTTAACTGTTAAATTTAAGAACTTAAGTGGCAACAATGGATTCCGTTACTACGGAAACTGTCACAATGTAAAAAATAGAATATTAAATGAATTTGTTAATTTATGTTTACTTTGCTAGAACTGTTATAGCCGCGTAATTAACGCCGCAAGTCGACGGCAAATAGCCAAAATGAATCGCAAATTAAACTTGACAATAAAGTCAATACTCACTAACATGTCTGGGCTTAAAAAACACTCTTATTCATCTTCAAAACCATTCATATTTATACAGAACTCCTATTTTATTTACCCTGTTTGGCGGAATTAAAAAAAATTATCTAGGCATACGGTCGTAAATTCGGTTCATCACAATCGTGGCATGGAATTAGCAATACAAACGTAAAAGCACACGCTATTAAATGTAGAATTACACTACATTTGAATAATCGTCGCCAACTTGGCTAAGAACGGTACTAAAGTAGGAATCTGCATACACTTTAATTTGTAAAACAAAATATGTATTACAACACGGTATTAAGTACGCCATTCAAACAGTTTTCAGTAAAAGAAACTTTCATAGAGCTATTTTAACATTTAAGAATCAATTATTTATTACACTTTACTTCGATCGCCAAAGTCACTTTTGAAATACTTTTCCCCTTTGTAATTTCATTGTAAAATTATAAAAATGTAAACATTTTTGGGCCCCAAAAATCTGTGGGCCCTGGGCAGTTGCCCCTTTGCTACCGTAAATTGTCTGGGCACTGTAGTAAATCATGTTGGATATATATATCAGTGGCAGATTATGCAAGTTTGTCGGTGGAGGCGGTTAGTTAGAAGATTGACATATACATCCATTTTATGGAAGTAAAATAGGATCTTTTACATTAATTTCTTTCTTCTCGGGGGGGCGGTCGTTCGCAGATTACATATACAGTCCTTGTATGGAGTAAATAGGATCTATTACATTATTTACCCTAGGCTGGCCCTCGTGTGATGGAAAAAGGATCTTTTACATTAATTTCTTTCTTCTCGGGGGGGCGGTCGCCCCCTCCTCCCCGTCCTTGATATATATATAATGTATTAAGGTATTTTGGCGCCCCTCTAGAGATGGCGCCCCGTGCGATCGCACCATTCACTTTACCCTAGGACCGGCCCTGCGTGGAATGACTCCAAAACCATTTTTTCATGACCAAGATTTTTTTAGTTTTAAATTATTTGATTTAAAGTTATTTAATTACAAATTTGAAAAGCGAGATTTTAGTAACCATTAAAGTTAAATTTAAAAAAAATTAATATTCGGCTAAATCACCATTCGTTACATCTCTAAAAAAACCAAGTATCGGAATATCGTGTTTTATGGGTCGTGCAGAAATTACGAGAGAAAATAAGTTTTGACACTACTTTTAAACGTTCACATTCAAATCCATGCATTAGCCCCTGATCATCTTTGTCTAAAGATTTCTCGGAGACGTTTTATGGTAAAAGGCGGACATTTTGTGCATCACATTAGCATGGGTCAGAGCCACTCGTACGCTCAAAAGAAAGTTGAGTGACCGTTTTTGCAAAAAAAATGACCCTATTTATGAAAAAATGACTAAAAAAACCAAGTTCGCCTTATTAGTAAAAAAATATAAGTTTGTTTTGTAAGAAGTATTCCTTACTAGGAAATCGGTATACTGCCAATTCGGCAGACAAACCGAATATTCGGCAACCGAATAGTAAACTAATTTAAGTATTCGGCAATTTGTAAACAAATACATATTTTTAAATCATGAATGAAAGATACGGCATAGTACCCTAGTACTAAATTAATTCAAATTATTTACTAATATCACAATCAAATTGGTTCTAAAGTAAGTTAAAACACTCAAATTCAAGTTTTGTTGCTTTTCAATTTTTCTTAAATCTTACTTAAATATGAAACAGTAACCAGGAAAAAAAAACTCATAGCATTAAGTGTTCATAAATATGTAAAGTCAATTAACTGCTAATTTTTTTTTTATAAAACATGCAGGTAAAAAAAATAATTTTACTAATATTTAAAAAGTTATCAATATATAAAGGAAACACTTGGATATTCAATTTTGCAGCATTTTCATTTCTGAAGTTTAACACCCTATGAAATATTCATATTGTTTAAAAACTAACAAATTAAACGAATCATTGCAATCAAAGTTTAATAACGGTTTAATAAATATTAACTTACACCCCCAAAAAAAAGTATTCGAGTAAGAGATACAATTTCCTACTTTAGATTTGAGAATAATATTTCAGTTTTTGAAAAACGCACACTTTTAAAAGAAATGTGGAAAGTCATTTATACGTAGACTCATTCATATTCTATGACAAATAATTTTTAATATACGAAACCTACGTAGGAGATTTATCTCTTACTCGAATACTCACTTGTTTTGGAGGGTGTACCAATATATCATGGTAAATATATTGGTAAGTATTGGATTCCCCCCCCCCCCCACAACCAACAGTAACCGCCCACTTCCTGTCCGAATTTCCTTTTTCGTGCGAGTCGATCACGCCAATACGCTGTCCCAAAAGTAAAATCACTCGTTTCCTAGACAATTCCCTAACCTACGAGATTTGTACGTGATGTGTATGTGTACTTGCACCTGCTGTCCATTTACAGTAGATAGACTCGTTTAGAATGTGGTTTTGTTTACTCTACTCGCGGAAAAATGCTAGAAAACTTTCGGACTGGCAACCGGGTCCGGTCGCTTATAAGAGGGTTGTGTGGTCTCTTCTAGAGAACCTTTTAACATTAAGTAAAATATTACCCATGTGGCTGGCTGTGCGTTGCACGCACAGCCAGCTGTCGCCAAAAAAAGTGCCTAGATCTGTGGCACGCGATGAACGTTTCGATCGTCCGCCCTCTTGCTGGTCGTTAAGGCGAGCGATGGCAACGGCTGCCCTTTTTTCAGCATGGGGCCATCTATCCAGCTGTTCTCGCATTCTTCCATATTTCAGCAGATGTCAGTGCTGTTCAAAAGAATCGTGACCATTTTTTTGACGGGAAAGGACGTGCTAAAAAGTAAAGGATTCTCGTGGAGCTCTGTCACCCGCAATTATTTTTATAGAAATCCAATCTATTCTTCGTGACTGGCAACAGTCAAAACGTCCGAGTTGGGTGTTCCCAGAGCAGGAACACTGCGCGTTAAAGGAATAACATGAACCCTTTCATGGGCACTGCGAAGATGACTTCCCACCTGCATAATCTTACAAAACATACCTGCGGAAAGCAGAATACCCACTAAAATGTACTGGGCTTGCTTTTACAGCATTGGAAAAACTCATTCTCACATCTATTGAGTTCTGCCATGTTTGTTCGAGCGATTCAAACATGAACGCATTTGTTTTGAAAATTCAAAAGCATTTATTAGACACGAGGCTCTAAGATTGGAGTTGCAGTTTGGATGTTGTTTGTACAGCTCAACCCTTCTACATCACCCTAACATCGAAAGAATTGAAGTATGGATAGGTATGCATGGACTCATACATGAACTGCCTGAAGTGAAAAACTACTAGAGATACTTTTTATCCCCAGAATTAAAATGCAAACATAAAATTTGGCAAATAAAATATATTTTCTGAAATGTTATTGTTTAATTGATAATAATTAGGGGCCAAAGCCCCTAGACTCGCTACGCTCGCATTTCGTATGAGGCATTTGGCCCCTAAAAAGATTTCGTAATAAAGACATCATTTCAACAAACAAAACCCAAAGGTTGGATAAGATAGAATGTTACCGAGCTACACATTGCTTGGTTCTTGCATGTTGCTTGGAAAACACAAAAATTTAAACCTCGCACTATTTGTAATGATGTGAAACCCATGGGACGCCTTGCGTATGAGCCAATTATGGAGAATTTTCATAATTGGGCGACTTGCGTATATGTATAGTTAATAATGAGCTCTAAGAAAACAGTCATTCACATGTTTTCTTTGATAAAAACTACGGAACAGGTAGGATAGCTTGCCACCTGGCAAGCTATCCTACCTGTCTGGCAACCATTCTGTTTATTTTTTTCAGTTTATTAATATCTTCTAAAATAATTCGATTTTCGAAATTGAAGTCAGCTTATCAGGTTCCTCGGAATTTTTCGAATCTGTGGGCACCTTAGTCGAAACTTAAATCCCCACGGTTTAGGAGGAGATAAGCCAACAAGCTTCGAGAGCGCCAGCAGCCTTTACTTTTTTTTAGAATAGAGAGAAACTCCCCCAAAATGTGAGAAATTCAAAAGATAAATAAATGGCCCATGAAAGGGTTAAGTAAAATATAAATAGAATAATGTGTGAAAACCTGTTTAACTGCATTCATTTTAGAAAGCTTGACAGGAAGTTTTCACTGCTAACGTGCAGTCCCACGACTGGTTTATTTTTCTTTTAATGGATACTTCTTAACGCTAGTCACTTGTAAAAATAACAATTATAATTTTTTGAGTCAACGGCGTAGTTCGACTTGCTTTAAAAACTGTTTAAACATTGCATTATACCTCAAAAATACATTATAGCTTTGCAATGATTCAGGAGAAGGTTGTGGAAGGGGAAAAAACAACAAAAAAAAACACGCTCAAGAGCAAATCATGTATCAATCGTATACTAATAACTAAATATATGGTGAATGTTGCCATATAAAACATAAACCTATCCGATTTTGATAAAGCCTGTTTCAGTTGTGCAGTAGAAATATTTTAAGTGTGCCACAGCGGCAAGCTCGTACTCGAGAACCCCACCGTGGCCGAGCGCATAGTGCTCTGAACTGGGAGACTGAAGGTGCCTGGTTGACCGTTCGGAATTTTGCGTGGTTTCCCCCGAAACTTAGCGTAGATACGGTTAGGACCCCTTAGAAAGAACACCCATGGAGGGCACCTCACCCCTCGGCCTATAGTGTACGTGTAGCTAACTGCTCGTAATCCCACAATGGTACATCAAAACAACATACTCGAGACTAGTTTTCGTAGTCTTTAAAAAAAATCTCATTTCAACGTCCATTTATGCGTTTGCGTATGCGTACACCCATTTTTATTATGCCTCTTTTTTTCAAAAATTTCACCACGCCGCACAGTGGAGTATTTGTATCAAAATCCTGGCCAAAAATATTTTTCATGTGTTTTAACGTTAAAATCATTACTGTTGACTTTTGACTGACTCTTTAGTACTTCTTATTATGCTTCTTAAATTATATAAAACAGGGTGTTGTCGCCAAATTGGGCGATATATCGCCAAACGACTCGAAGGTGGTTTCTAACAAATGTCTTGTCCGGGGAGTGTCCCTTACAGGGAAGTACTGCTATTGTATAACACTTGCAAATGTAATAGCACGCGGCTGTCGATCTAACAATCTGGAGTTTTGGGTGATTTTCTCCAGATGTCACGTGAATACGCCCTTAAAAAGCCCTCCGCCGAAGGCAACCTTCCCCATAGGCTAATAGCCGTGCCTTAACCACAATAAAAATATATAAATGTAATACTTTAATACTACTTATAAATATAATACTACTTAGCTATAAATCAATTTTTATCATAAAAATTTTTAGATTTCCCACTTTTCTAAATGTAGTTACTATAGGGATCTTAGTTTTCTAATGACTTCTGAAGATTAACTTTTTCATTCCGATTCTTTTGAACTTTGATATACGTCTTCGCTTTTTTTTTGGGGGGGGGGGGGGGGGAGGGAGAGAGAGAGAGAGAGAGAGGAGAGAGAGAGAGAGGAGAGAGAGAGAGACAGAGACAGAGAGAGAGAGAGGGACCACCATCATCGGACCCTCTGGAAGAAGGGGGTCTCGCTGTTCAAAGGCTTGTTCTTTTTCCTTGGCCTTTGTCTCTAGCAGCTAGAAGGACACTGCTTAAAAGAAGCCTCCTTACAAACCCATAAAATCTCATTCCAAGCTAGAGGAGAGAGTCATTTATTTCAAGCCAGCACTTCAAAATGACTTAAAGAGCTAGCAATGTGTTTGTTTACACACTCACACTTCAATGACCCGAAGTCACAGTTGATAACCTTTGAGAACCAAAAATGGGGAGTTCTTGCTTTGGACACAATTTACGACATAAATGGAAAACTAAGCTGTAAATAGATGGGACTATTTACAGGACTAAGAAAGGGCAATTTTGGAATAGGTAGAAATTTTCTTCTTGTAGCCAATTTACATCAGAAAAATAAGAAATTACATACTGAATTTAAAATACTGATGTTAAATCTTAACAAAAATGAAATTTTATATACCTTTATCCAAACACTTGCACATAATTTATAGTTTATGAGAAATACAAGCGCGTTTGTTTGTTCGCTTTTGCGATCACCCGTCGAAAAATTAAAAATGGCGCTATATAAATAATTTTTTTAAATAAAAATGGTGGATGTTGGGGAACATTTTTTTCTTGGAATAGACACTCAATACTGTAATAATTTCGATTATAGTTGAAAATTAGGCGCGACAAGCCCCGACACCCTTCAAAAGCTTTTAGAAATGTGGATTTTGAAAAAAATTAGAAAAAATAAATTAGAAAAAAAAAGTTTACAATTTTTTTTAATAAAGTAATATTATTTTTTCAAGCTAATAGATACATATAGTTAAAATATATATATTTTACTACAATTATACTAAGTATCAAACCAGTCAATTAATTTAAAGAGCCCGTAAAAAATGCAAGACGAAATAATAGAAAAACTCTGAAATATCTTGGGTCAATGAAGAAACTTGCTTTTTACACCAAGTGCTGCATCTTTTGGATATGAATTATGGTACGAAATACATGTATCTCATGATGCATCAGTTACTAGGCTATACAAAAAACAATATATATATACTGTTTTTTAAACAAATTTAAAATTTTCGCTTTTTCGGCCAGGATTTTGATACGAATACTCCACTGTGCGCCGCCGCCGCGAAATTCTGGGGAGCGCGCAGACCTCTAGCTAAAGCTCAACACTAGGGATGCACCGAATATTCGGTTGGTATTCGGTATACTACCTATTCGGCCAAAAACCGAAATATTCGGTAGGCCGAATACTTTAATATTCGGCAACCGAATAGTAAACAAATTTAAGTAGTCACCCAACGGTAAACAAATACATATTTTTTTATATCATGAATGAAAAGATATAGTATAGTACCATAGTACTCAATGGATTCAAGTTGTTACTTAATAATATCACACGTGAATAAGCGTTAGAAACCCTTAGAAAGTCCTCCTGCCAAGGCACCACCAGTCCTTGGCAAACAGCCCTAACGTAGTGTTTGTTCACAATCGCACAAAAAACCAATATCACAATGAAATTATTTTGAATTGTAGAGAAACGAACAGCTCGGATGTACAAGTTGACTTTTGTTTGCTTTTCAATTTTTTCTTAAATCATATGAACACAATTACATTAATCTTGCTATGACACACTGGATTTTTAAATTAGAAACAGTCTCACCAGGAGAAAAAAAAAAAATACTCATAACAATGAAGTGTCCATAAAATATGGTAAAGTCAATGACACTGCTCATTTTTTAAGTAAAAAATGCAAGGTAAAAATATGACCAGCATAGTCTACTCCTATTAAAAAAGTTATTTAAAATCTATAAGGAAGGAGGGGGGTGGGGGGAACACACTTGGATATTCCAAATTTGCAGCAGTTTAATTTGTGAAGTTTTACACCCTATGAAATATTGTTTAAGAAAAACTAAATAAATTTATC
>JAWZYV010019233.1:0-25723 GCA_038373885.1 Cheiracanthium punctorium
AATTTTAAAAGATATCAGAACATATTCTATCTGTAGTATTCGGAATTTAAATTATTCCTTAAAAAAACCATGATTTAAACCGTGGTTTAAACCAGTCGGTTTAAACCATGCCAACCCTGCACGTGACAGACCTCACCACTTTAGTTAAGTGGAGTAACCTTCAAATAGTGTAGCTCCAAAAGAATTCTTTTGTTTCATAAATTATGTTGTGAGTGAAATGTGAATATCGGCAATTTTATAGTTTTCATTCAGGGATCCCAGTCTAAGCAGTATGTGGTATTACAATTAATTTAATGGCAGAATACAGAAAGTATTTTCAATGCTGCCCAACTCTGGTAATAATGAGCTTATGCACATGAATTATCTGTATGGATTTGGGAGAGATCACAAATGCATTAAATCTTTTCAGATTTGAAGTACAGGCTATATTGGTCAGACCAGAAGAGCTCTCAAATTTAGGCTCAAAGAGCATGAGAGATATGTCTCTAAGCACGAACTTTCCAAATCTTCTATTGCCTCACATTGTTGGAATTCCAATCATCGATTTCAGTTTTCTAAGGCTAAGATTTTGTGCACTCCTCAGTCTTTGTCCCATCTGGATTTTTTGGAAGGTTTTTCCATTACCCACCACTTAGATCGTCTTGTGAACGATGGTTCTTCCGTTCCTTTCGTTCATTCTGCTTGGAAGTTGCTGTTGTAAGGTTCTTTTCACTTTCTTCGTCTACCCCCCCTTTCCCCCCCCCCCTGTTTCTTTAATGTGTATGTACGTGTGTTACTGTCTTTCTTTTTCGTTTTTATTAAAAAAAAAAAAAAAAAAAATTCTTTATATATATATTTATTGCGCTGTCCTGTTCGTGGTTTTTATTTAAAAAAAAAAAAAAAAAAAAAAGTGTGCTATTTGTTTTTTGTTTGTTTGTTCTCTCTTTTTTGTGTGTGTGTTTGTACTTGTGTGTTCCCTTTTTATTTTCTTTATTCCTTTTTTATTTCTGTATTTTTTGTGCTTCTTTCCTTTCCTTTTTATCCCCCCTTTTTTAATTTTTTTTTCTCCCCTCTCCGTGGTTTTGTTCGACTTTTCTTTGCCCCTTGTGGCAACATCTTGCTTGTTTTTCTCTTTTCAGTTCCCTGTGTTCTTTATGTCGAAGGGCTTGGACTGAAGAAGTTCAAAACAATTTTTGAACGAAACGCGTATCCTCTTTCCTTTTACTTCTTATGTGTGTTTTTTACAAAGTTTTTTAATTACTTTACAGGCTTAAGGGTATATGTCAAAAAAAAAACTCTGTTTTTAGTCTTGGTACTCAAATTGAAATAAACTAATATCACCAGGGTCTCCAAAATATTCCAGAGGGTTCTTCATAAGCTGCTTGACACACTGCCATAAGCGAAAATGCTGCTGTGGCGTTTGTGAAATTTTCAGAAAAAATTCTTAAACAGGTTTCAGAGCTGCAAGTTTTTTCGAAAAGTGACACGCTTTGCGAAAACTTCCGATTTTTTAAAATTTTTTCTAAAAGTTTTGAAACGGATACAGATGGATCGTTTATTGCAGTCTGTAGTACAGCTTGTAAAGAGACTGTTTCAAAATTTTGAAGTGCCTGGCATAATTCCCAGGAATTCCCCCAAAAATGTTAACATTTAATAGATAAAAGCAGCAATAATTTTTGTATTCCTACTTAAATACTATACAGAAACTAGGATTGTTTGCAGCTGACAAGTTCAAAAAAAAAAAAAAAAAAAAAAAAAAAAAAAAAGAAACTTTGGGAAATGTGAAATTGTACCAAAGCTGTGATTCGGGATTCTTTTTTAAGTGGAAATCCAGGGCCACACTGCCCATGTGTGCGGTTTGGGAAAACTAAAATGCACTCCTATGTCTATATGTAAAACTGTCAATACCTTTTATTAGACTGGAATCTTTGATAATGGAAGATAAAATTGGGAACATTTCAATAATTTAAAGTGATGCCCCTCTAAAGAGACTGCTTGGCTGCCCAAATTTAAAACACAGTAAGTGACAAATTCAAAATCTTCCAGAAAATCAATAAAACTTATTTTCTTTTAGCCACACGAAATGGTATTTTAGCACAACAAATGAACCGTTGATTATTGTCCCAGATTAAGATGACAACCTGTAGAAAATAAAATAGATTTTTAAAATGGTTGAAAGTGTTACTTTGTTTTAAATTTTTCAAATTGAAAAAAAAAAAGCACTTACTAGTTTTATCCATTTTGATATCGATACGAAAAAATCAGAGTTGGCATGGTTTAAACCGACTGGTTTAAACCACGGTTTAAATCATGGTTTAAACCAAATGGTTTTTTTCTCAAAAAAACCAGTTGGTTTTTTTTTTTTTTTTTAAGGAATAATTTAAAATTCCGAATACTACAGATAGAATATGTTCTGATATCTTTTAAAATTATCCTTATAAGTATCAACAATAAGTTTTTATATCAATCTAATAGACATCTTATTGTTTTATCATTAAAAATTATTAATTAAACTTTAATTATAAACTGAATTTTTAATTTGTTTCTAAAATAAAGGTTTTGTGTTTTAACAACTTATTTTTAAACCTTAAAAATATCATTTTGAACAACTTATCACCATTATTACTGATGAATCTAAGTGCAAGATTCCATGTAAAATGTAGTAAACAGGTAATATTGTATTATATTATATACTAAATGTAAAAAATAGTATCTCTACATAAAATATTAAAAATTGAATGATTTCAATGTCCACATAAGTATAGCAACAATTGTTTATTTACTTTGCTTTAATTACTTTCAGAAGGAATATTAATTGTTATCTGAACATTTTACAAATACTTTTATTTAGAAGTATGTAACAGGTAATCATAAAAGGATTTTTTAAAAAACCTGGTTTAAACCAAAAAACCTGGTTTAAACCAAAAAAACCTGGTTGTTTGGTTTTTTTTCAAATAAACCGGGTTTTTTTCCAACCCTGGAAAAAATTAAATGATTGAAAAGTATCGAGTAAATCATGTTCACATGACTCTCTTAGAACGAAAAATGCTAAAAAATCCATTTTGAAAAATGTGTCCCTTACTGTGTTTTAAATTTGGGCATCTGTGCTCTCAGGACCATAAAAAATCAGTCTTTCATAAAGATTGTTTCTGCCTCTGAACAAGGGTAATTGGAAAAACAAGCTTTCGTGAAATTTATAGATACAGTGAAACCTGGGAAGTTGACCACCTGTTTAAGTTAACCTAATTGACCAAGAACAGAATGGCTTAATTACTTCAACGTTGAGTGAACGCTTTATATGTTGGCCACCTGTCTAACTTGTATGTTGACCACTTTCGGAATTTTTTCTATGTCTTTTTTTCTAAGAACTTTTATATATATGTCTCTAATTGTCTAAAACTTGCTGACAAAGCAAGATTAATAATTATTTGTCCAGATTCTTCGTTATTCATCTTTATTCCTTATGTAAGTACAATTTTTTTGTAACTAAATTAGTACGTATGTATACAGTAGTAGGTGTGTGTGAAGTACAAAACCCTTAATACATATGTACACTATGCAAAATGTATTAATTGAGTAATAAATTGGCTCCATAACTAGTTTCAGTTCAACTTCTGTATGTAGTAAACATAATAACTATAGGATTGGCAGCATCCAATAATTAAAAACGTAATACAGTAATATGTACGTATAATTAATGCTTAGCCCTAATAAGAAATATTATTCCTATTTTGTATCATTTTGATTTTATATTTTATGCAATTTTGGTGTATACTATATTGCATGTACTGTAATATATAAGTACATGATAAAAAATCAAAAAGTAAGTATTGTATCCTTGATAAGTTGACCACAAAAACGTGGAACCACTGGGTGGTCATCTTAACAGGTTTCACTGTACTACAAAAAATTATTATTGAATTTTTTATGTGCCTAAACAGCTTCTAAGAAAGATTTTTCAACCAGCTAGACAATTGACACTCTTTTTAAAAGAAAATAATCCAGTTTGAAATAAAATTAGAATCTGGACAACTTCTTTCCTTTCTAAAGTAAAAAAATCTGATGTGTCCAACACATGACTTCCTTGCACGTCCATTAGATCAAAAATATTTTCGACGCACTTCCTCTAAATTTATTTGTTTGAAAGAGATAAAATATCAATAATAGTAAGGTTTAGCGATTTCTAGCCAAATATTTCGATATCGCTAAGCTGAGTTCAATTTGAAAGATTTCCTTCTGACACTTTATTTGGCGATATTTCACCAAAAGCCGACAAACTTGAGATAGTCAGCGAGATTTTGGGGATAGCCAAAGTAGTCATTGACCACAGACTTTCAATGAATTGAATGCATCTATACACCTCAATGTATTCAAAGTCATTTGGCTCACCCTGTCAATAAATTCTCAGTCGATTGCTGTCAAAAAAGATATTGAAAACAGTTAGATATTACAATAGTTCTAAATACAAAGTTAAAAAATCTACGGGTTAAAGTTTTAGAGTTATACAAAATAGGAAATAATTTTTGGCGCCAAATTTGGCGATATTTCGGCGAAACTCGTCAATGTCGACGACATTTGGCGAGATTTTAAGCATGAACCAAACAATGACAGATTATCGCCAAATTTGGCGATATTTCGCCAAAACTCGCCAAGAACGATAACAAATGGCGATACTTTGGGCATGGACCAAATGACTGACTATCGCCAAATTTGGCGATATTTCGCCAAAACTCGCCAAGGTCGAGGACAGACGGCGAGATTTAGGGCATGTACCAAACAATGACTGTCTACAGTTGTATTATATTGAAGATGTCCATACACATTAAGGTACTGAAATTCTTTTCGGTGGTCCTGTAAATATACTCTCCAGTAGATTGGAACCAAAAAGAGATGCACAACTAGATCTTACAACATTCTTATATATGAAATATCATAATATTTTTTGAGATTTGAGAGTTAAATATGCACACACGTACACCAAAAGTCGCCAAGCTTGGCGACTTTTGGCATAGTTCTTGAGGGAGGCACGTGACCGTGGTCGGACCATTACCTAACTCATGTGGTAGGACGGTATTGTGCTTGAAATGGATGAATGCCCCTAAAATTGCTATTGACCGTAATGTATTGGAAATCTTTTGAGTGTTCCTGTAGCAGAACTATAAATGATAAAGACACTTTTTTTAATGGAGAAATTCATTTTCTAACTCTTTACAGCATATATCACTTCTGAGTCGTTTGAAATAGCCCAATACCTCTAAAAAACGCTTTGATGAATTTCGGCCCATAGAGCGTAATGTATTTCGAATCTTTTGGGCGGTCCTGTAGATAAACTATTCAGTCGAATGGAACCGAAAGGGGAGGTGCATAACTAGATGTTACAACAATCCTAAATATAAAGTTTCAACATTCAACGCCTAACAGTTTTTGAGATATGCGAGTTTAATGAATTTCGGCCCATTGAGTGTAATGTATTTCGAATGTTTTGGGCAGTCCTGTAGATAAACTATCCAGTCGAATGGAACCAAAAGGGGAGGTGCACAACTAGATGTTACAACTATCCAAAATATGAAGTTTCGACGTTCTACGCCTAATAGCTTTTGAGTTAGGCGAGTTTAATGAATTTCGGCCCATAGAGCGTAATGTATTTCGAATCTTTTGGGCGGTCCTGTACATAAACTATCCATTCGATTGCCACCAAAAGGGGAGGTGCACAACTAGATCACAGAACAATCCTAAATATCAAATCTCAACATTCTACGACCTATAGTTTTTGAGATATGCGAGTTACATACATACGTACGTACAGACGGCATGGAAAAACTGGCCACAGTAGACTCGCCACTGGTCAAAATGAGTTGCAGACGCGTTAATATGATCGTGCATGCTAGCCTACGATGAGATGCATCGAAAAAAATTTTTAAATTAAATTTAGAGGTAGTCAAAATCGGTTTTTATGTCGAAATTTGGCCCCCAAAATTTTTCGGGATCACATTACTTCCTTATACTACGTACAAGGAAGTAAAAAGGTACACACATATACTGACAATTTCAGGAAAAGGTAGAATAGCCCTTTCTGCACGCTAGCCTTTCATAGAGATGAGATTTCAGTCACATGACTAATATGCTTGTTTAACTTTAGGGTTACAGCTGCACTCTCCACCTATTCCTCCTCTATAGCCAGAAATAAACGGTCTTTATAAGTGGTGGTCTTTCAGAAAGGTTTCACTGTACTTTATGAATTAATCCAATGTTACTTCACATTACTTCGCCTGTAGTGATTACACATTACAAATGAAATGAGAGAGCAGCTGTTGTCGTCGCTTTTTCTGTTAACGAATGCTCGTGGACGGTGTTATAAAGAAATAGCTCTGCCTATTAGCAGAGGTTTTTTTTTTTTTTTTTTTTGTAGAAAATGTTCTCCAGATGAGAATATTAAAGGTATTTGTAACTTTTTGAATGTGCTGGCTAGTTGCACCGCTCATTCAGCATTGATAGAAAAAAACATTTTCAAACTTTAGATTATTAGGGTCGAAGTAGTTGGATAATAAAAAAGTTCAAAATTTAACAGAAATGCACACATGTCTTAATAAGGAGGGAGAATTAAAAGAACATGTGTTCTAATATGGAAACAAAAGTGCATTTGTTACCACTTTTAATGAAATACAGCGAATCAGGGATCGAAAGTAGGTATTGAAGCTGGCAGCAAAAACTATTCAGCTCACAGCAAAATCTTTAATTTTTGTAAGTAGCAGTTGCAGTTTTTCGCTTAACTTTTACGTAACTGAATTAATAATGCAATGAGAAGATCAACAAAAAAGATAAATTAATAAATAAATATAAAAAATAACTTTAAAATGTTTCACTTTTGCAAGCATTCTTCAATGTCATCTGTCACCTTAAAATACATAAGGTAGACAGAAACAGTCCAGTAATAAAAATTTAAATATCGCAGCAAAACTTGCTGTAAGAACTGTTGATCATCGTGGCTATTTGGGCTAATCTCGCGGCATTTACCTTGGTTGCCGAGATTTTTTAAGGAGCCTGATGCGAATTAAATTCTGCTTGAAAGAGTAGGTTATTTACTTCAATATTTGGTTAGACTATTTCTCTTTAGTGTCAAACAAATAACTACATTTTTTTTACAATCAAGCAATATTCAAAAGTGGTTTTTTTTTCGGGGGGGGGGGCTAAACCCCGAAAGGTGCTTCATTGCCTTTGCACTGTGACGTTGTCTGAATAATTACGAACAATTAGTACATATAGATATACATATGTTATGCTCCCTTTTCTTAATACTTTGATCGGGACGGTATTGTAAAATATTCGACAAGAAGCTATAGATCTTTGATAATGTGCAGTTCTGACATTATAGAATGCATAAATCCCTGAGTGTTTCAAGAGCTCTTCAGAATTTGACACTATAGCGACATGAGAATCTCATAACTTGCAAACTCTTACTTCAAGAATCCCACGGGATCGAAATCCACTTGAGATTCCGGCCCAGAGTCACAGAAGAGATGAGTTTCAGACAGTGACCCGAGCAGAGGTGACTTTCCTCTGGTGGTAGGCCCGGGAAGGCTGTTTTGCGAACCCAGCCATCTAACATATTCCAACTCGTAATTTATGTGTTTGTATGTGCCGTCTAATAAAGTGTTTTGTTTGAGCAGAAGGGCTCCATCTCTTTATTTATAACCCCATAGCACACAGGCATTGGCCATGGTCGGTGCGGCACTGTGAGGTATGTCCATGCTAAGGTAACCAGACTTTTTAACAAAGAATAGGGGGACAAATCAGCGTCTTGTCCCCAATTCTGAAACATATGATTTTTAAAATAAACTAATTATTTTTCCATAACTACATCACTGTATCTTACATCCTGAGACATTTGTCAGTGTACTGTTTATGTGCTCCTAGAAATTTAAAAGTTCCATTATTTTGTCGCTGATCATATCTGAACCAGACGACACTTAAGGTACCTCCTTTTCGATAAAAAGAAAAAGGAATCATAGAAATTGGTCCATATAGTAAAAAATTATCAAAGGACAACATTAAAAGAAAAAGAAATGACCACATTCTTTTTGAAGTTTTAAAAATTAAGGACATTTTTATAAACTGAATTCTCATATCAAATGAGCTTCTGTTTATTTAACTAAAGCACTATTAATATTCATTTTTTTTTTAAAGGAAACATTTTTAAAAAGAAATTGTGAAGGAATTATTACGTTTCAGTATGACAGCGCAGATTCTTCCATTGCATACAAAAACGTGAGTGCAAACCTCCAGAGGGCTGTACATAATAAAAGAATTTTCTACACTCATGTCCATAAATTAAGGATAATTCAGAATCACACAGAAATTGATCTCTAAAATAAAAATTTCACCTGTGGAATGATCACACACATCTTGAAGAATATGCAAATTACAGGAAACCACCAGATGGCGTGGATGGTACGTCACAATGACGAGAGTGTAAGAGAGGGGTATATAAGGAATGGTGGCAAAGAAGTAAAATTGTACACAAGCGCTGTGAAAGCCTTTCGGTGCAAAAACCGCATAGTTATGGCACAAAGGAGGCATTTGGGTGATGTTTTACGTGGCAGAATTATCGGACGACTGGAATGTGGACGTACCCAGCTGGAAGTATCCGAGGAACTTGGAATCGCCTAGAGTGTCATCTCCGGGCTTTGGCAACGATTCCAAGAGGATGGTCATGTGAGTAGACGTTACAGCACAGGTCGCCCCCGAGTTACAACGCCGAATGAGGACCGCTATTTGGCAGTTACTGCCAAAAGAAACAGACGGAGTACAGCATCAGACCTGTCTCGTCAGCTCTCTTCAGCTACCGGTACGACAGTTTCAAGGCAGACCGTGTACAGACGCTTAGGGCACATTGGTCTATATGCTCGTAGGCCCGTCAGATGTGTTCCACTTACCGCAACTCACTGTCGCCTGCGATTAACCTGGAGTAGAGAGCATGCATTGTGGACACCGCAACAGTGGTCTTGTGTGATGTTTTCCGACGAGTCCAGGTTTAGTTTGGAGTCTGATTCTCGCCGGACATTCATCTGGAGAGCGCCAAGTACCCGTTACCACCAAGAGAACACCATTGAAAGACACCGTTACGGTGGTGCAGGATGGCTCGTTTGGGGTGGAATTATTCTTGGTTCCAGAACTGACCTGCATGTTCAGAGTGTAACGACGACAGGCCACATCTATCGGGATGTCATTCTGGAACAACATGTACGTTTGTTTCGGGGCACCATGGGTGCTGAATTTGTGTTTATGGATGACAACGCCCGTCCTCACCGTGCAAACATTGTAGACGAATGCCTTCAATCGGAGGATATCACCCGTATGCATTGGCCAGCATACTCACCGGACTTGAATCCAATAGAGCATGTGTGGGATATGCTTGGCCGACGAATTGCAGCCCGTCAACCCCCTCCCACCTGTCTACCGGAACTTCGGAGTGCATTGCTTGATGAGTGGTGTAACATTCCGCAAGATCAGATGGATCATTGGATACTCAGCATGCCTAGGCGTTGTCAGGCCTGTATTGCATCGTCCGGGAGACATACTCCGTATTAACCATCCTACTAACCATGTTATACTGTTTTTTGTAAATAGGTTCTTTTTTGAAATTCGGTCAAGGGAGTAAAACTTGCAATTTTTATTAATTATGTCAAACATATAGCATCTTTTTTGCTCTTTACTTTTTGTTTAATAAATAGACTTTACAAATAAGTCAAATTTGTTTTGCTTCTTTCTCTTTCTTTGCCTGAACTTCATTATCCTTAATTTATGGACATGAGTGTATATGAGGACCATCCATTGGAGACAGCTCTCGCAGTGTTAGGAAAATACTGCATACAGCATCTCTGAACAGGTAGCACCAAGATTCTCTTTTAGTTTTGAGCGAAGACAGAAGTACTGCTGGCAACGTTTCAGTCCAACATACATTATTGTGGCACTTCAGGGCCTGTTTAAGGCTGCAATGAAATCACTCTAGCAATCCATTGCAACATGGATGGTATGGAATCGGAATGGTTCGAATGCGGCTTTACTTAAAATCTTGGTCTGGTAAGTAAATGACTGGGAATCAAATTGCTCTTGGTCTGGTTAAAAACTCCAAATCTGGAAGTCCGGTGTGTGACGACCAGTGGTGCGGCAGTTGCTATCCATATCGACAGTGCGATTAGCCCACACAACACTTGTTTTGTTTTTCTATTTATAATGTTTTATGCAAAAGACAAAATATTAAAAGTATGATTCTTACAAAAACTATAAAACTTTTTTTTAAATCATAAACAATGCCGAAACGTTTCTAACAAGATAAAGGCAAAAATTTAAACCAATTTTAAAATTAAAAAAGAGTTTAAATGAAAATTTTAACAATTGATGTTGTTTTGGACGAAATGTGCTTTCTTTTAGCTCTAAATATTCAGAAAAATTTAAATGCATTATTAGTTAAAAATTTAAATATACACTATAGAACGGACCGAGTAGCGGGTGGCACCGTCGGTCCGAATTGCCACTCCGCAGTGGCGCAGTCTTCGCAAGGCTTGTGGGTGCTCTAGAATAGAAATAATAGTTTTTTGAATGTAGGAGGACATTTTTTTTTTTAGAAAAATCTTTGTAGATGATATTTTGCCCAACAGCTTTACATTTTTAATACACAGATGGAATAAAAAGTAACTAAAACTGTGTTCAAAAATTTTTTGGGTGTTTAAAATCCATGTGATTTTTTTCTGTGGTTGGTCAGAGCATCCACGTAGTCAGTGCTACTGATGACGAGGGTGCTCAGAAGCGGCATCCTGGACAGGTATCGCTTCTGGCCAGCGAGAGAATCGGTCCATGAAAGTGATGAGGTAAGAATATCCTTCAGATGGAATCAAGGATCCCACAACATCCGAGTTGAACGTGTTTGAAACGGCAGAAACAAGGACGGATTTAAATGGAGAGGGGAGGCTGCTCCTCCCGAGAATAATGAAATTGGTGTAAAAGAGAATATTTTACTTTCATAAAATGGATGTGGTGAATTTCCAACTCACCACCCCCACCCACAAAATTGCATTAATTCGCCACTGCACAGTAAACTGTGCAGAGAATTGCATACATTACGGTGGATGTTTGACTTTTAGCTGTCCGTACATGCCCTTGCCTAGTTGCAGTGCCTTTTTGCATGCTGGGTAAGGTGACCAGATTTTTGAAAAGTTTTGTTGTCAAAATCGGGGACATGCGGACATGTCAATGATTCTGAGAACAAAACTGGGAACATTTATAATTAAAGCATTAATTAACCCATTTATGCCTAGCGTCCCTTTTTTGGGACGGCATTTTCGCTATTAGTCGAAAACGTTATTTATTTTTCCTACCCTTCATTCACGAATATTGAACCTCAAATCCACAAAATATTTTAACATGAGCAAGCAGGATGGTGATGCCCACTATTTCCAAGGAGCATTCCTGAATCTTTTTTACTGTTTATGTACTAAACAATATGTCTCGGAATGATGACGCGCAACGCAAACCAAAACAATTCAACAACCAATGTAATGGACGAAATTTAAGAAATTTGTTAATATTTACATTTAAACCATGTATATTTCTTTCTTTTTATGTGTTGTTAGTTATTTCTTCTGTCTAGTTTGATTCTTATATTCTGCTTTGATGGCCAGGTTTGTTATAAATCTAAGGTGACCAGATTTTTGAACATAGAATCGGGGACATATCCCCGATTTTGAAGGAAAACTGGGGACATCTATAATTAATGAAATAATTAACAGTAATTTAATTACAAAACAATGCAATAATTAAAAGTTGTCCCCAATTCCTGGTTTACATTTTGGGGACAATTAGAGAAACGTCCTGAAATTGGGGACTGTCCCCAGAAAATGGGGACTTTTGGTCACCTTATATAAATCGTAACTTGTTAAATTAATGGTTAACAACGTTCTGCCTAGCTTTGATGTGTGTGCTAATTTTTCTCATAAAAATTACCCCAGGAGTCTTTTTGGAAGGTCAACGTTTGTGCATTCGCTGGGACGATTTATTTTCTGTTAAGTATTTTGACAGCAGCACTCGGCAGCCGCCTCCATAGTACAAAACCGGTTGCAGTTGCAGCTTTAGTATTTATTTCCGCTTGATGCCTTCTGTATTTCTTATTCGTTCCTCCCACTCCACCAACAAACCGATCTGTATTCGAATACTGATCTGTAACTCGAATATCTGGCATTACAATTCTGAAATTGAATAGTTCGAAGTTCGAATGAATGCAGTAATCCTGTAATCGGTTATTTATTCATTCGTAATCGCCCATTGCTAGGAAGAAAGTCTGTTTTGTTTTTTATGTGTTCATGTTTCTGGTTCAAGGGAATTCCGGGAACTTAGTCTAGGCGACTTTAGTAGTACCGTACATAAATATAATGATATAATATCTATTACCGAAATTTATTTTGTTCAAGACAATTGTTTGTTTCTTCTAAAAGGACAAGTACATTGGAATATTGGTTTACATTTTATGCTAGGTAAGTCGTAATGATTGTTTGGAACTCTGGTTTGCCATTTATTCTTTTACTGTGGAAGCGTGTTCTTTTTTAAACCATGTACGTTTCTTTCTGTTTATTTGTGGGCAGTTATTTCTTCTGTCTGCTTTCTTTTCTATGTTCTGCTTTGATCGCCAGATTTGTTATAAAGTATCGCTACTAAACACTTTTGTTTTCTTTTATTTGTTATCTTGATTGAATGGGTCATTACGAATGTAAAATGCCCGCGTTTTCATAATTTGGGAGTAAATACCAGGATATTTATGAATACTATTGAAATTTGTCAAAACCGTGTGTTAGAATTGTTACTCGTAAAGCTTTTTCAATTCAAAAACGTAATCAGGTTTTACGTAGTTTATTTTAAAAGGTTTATCATTTGAAACTCCTTATTGATTTTCCCGTATAAGTAATACATAATTCTTTCTCGTATTTAGTTGTGATGGAATAAGTGAATTTATGTAAATAGTAGTGAGTAAACAATTTAGTTGGAATGATTTTTTTAAACGGATTATTATATATTAATATGCCCACCTTAGTCCCACATAGTTGAGCTGCCCCGATATTTGGCCATTGAATTTAGTTTAGTATTAAACAGCTGAATTCTTGTCTGATTTTGATAGCTGTAAAAAATATATAGATAGTAGTAGTAGAGTAGTTCATTAATAACTTGAAAAATTTTAATGTTTGTGCATGTTAAAGGGAACGAGATCAATATGTTATGTCTAATTCTGTCAAATTACATAAACTATTTTTTTATTTTATTTTTTGAATGCTACAATGCCTGAAAATAGAACTCATGATCTGGGTAGTTGTAATTTTTATTAAATATTTTTTTCTGAGGCTATTATATTGGCCCATTGCAAGTTTATGGATCTGAATTAAAGGCACTTGTATTCTTCTTGGAATGAGTCAAGAGAAATTATGATTATATGCAAGTATTGATATTCCACAACAGCCACAACACAAAGGAGGCATATGCTGTGCCTGCCAAATGAACTGCTCTTTAAAAAATGTGTGTAGTATTCAGGGTTGGCTTTTTACCGGTAAAAACTGGTTTTTACCAGGGTGTGGTAAAAACTAGGTTTTTACCGGTAAAAACCTGAGGAAAAGGGGTAAAAATCTAATGATACAATAAACTCCCCGAGTCATAAACTGCACATTAATGCTATTTATAAAACTGTATTCTCGTGTAATGGATGTGGATATATCATCATCAGGACATCATGATGATGCAAACTACATTATGCGATTGTGCAAACTACATTATGTAACCAATAATATTTGTAAGCATTTAGTTTTCATTAAAATGATTAAGATAAGTTAAGTGTAGTAAAAGTATATTTACAATTTTTTCCTTTCAGTAAAAATTATTAAACTAGCCTGCATTACATAATTGTAATAAATATTGTAAATGTGCCTTAATAATAGTTTGAATAAGTTTAATAATGATAAATGTACATTATCTATAAATTTGAATTTCTTGTAAGATGAAAACATGGATGAAAGTTTTCTGTGTTAATTATATTCCTTAAAATGAACTATTTTCGTATGGCATTCTTTTACTTACCCAATCAGACACTGAATTAGGTGAATAGTGTTATATAGAAATGGAAATAGTGATATTAAATGTCCTGAACTTTTATCCCCGAGAAAATGAAAAAAGAGCAGATAAATCTTCATGGGTTGCTTGTGGATTAAGGCCGATGGACTGCACTAGGATTCTAATCCTATTGGGGAATACCTTCATATTCCTAAGGGATCCTAGCCAGTATTTATGTGCGATTTCTGAAAAAAAAATCCACGGAAAACTCCGAACAGCTAGATCAACAGGCACGACCAGGGTATGAACCTGGCACCCCACCATCCAGTTTCGATAGCAGAACCTCTCAACCATTGATGGAGAGATAAATCTTCAAAAAAGTGACAAAAAATAGTCAAATTATTAAGTTTTTCTCAAAGGTTGTAAAAACCCTGGTAAAAACATGTTTTTCCAAAGACGGTAAATACCATCAGACGGTAAATACCGTCCAACCCTGAAGTATTTATAGTTCAAAGTTCAAGTGTTTTGTCATTGGCAGTGAAGCATCTCTATTTATTAGGTTCATAAAATTAAAAATTATTTTTTAAAACACTACAGATTTGTGACCCAGTTAGGCTAGGGAGCTCCTGTTGGAGACACATGCTCGAAACCTCTAACTCTGTAAGTCAGGTCCTGGCTACAAGTCGTAAATAGTACAACTGAAAATTATCAATACACTGATTTGGGGTATTTATCCAAAAAAGTCAAAGGTAAATACCCTTCATTTATAAGTATCCAACCTCGTTTATAGTCGTCATTAATAGATTTTTGGAAAATCATTCATTCGAAGATGGTTTCATTATGCTCAAAGTTAAACACACGGATTGTTTGTAAATCACGGTACCCAGTGTTAAGTTTGAGTGAAAATAAATCAGAGTTGTAATGATTTAAATTAGTTGATTACAATCACTGATTGAAATCGACTGATTAAGACGCTTTGAATCTTAGGTACTTTTCCGTTATCTCGACGCCAGCCAAATTTCGCGACTTTTCTTTGTCGCCAAGTAGCTACGATGTTTTTTTTTTTGCGACTTTTATTTTGTTGCCAAGTAGCTACGATGTTTTTAGGCGATTTTTTGTGTCCGCAAATACCTACCGGATATTTATTTTGCCTTAAACATTTTCAATGCCTACAAAACAAACATTTTAACAGAAAATACAGAGTTAAAAATGTAAGCATTCAAAATAGAGTCACCATTACATACGACAAAATTCAATGAATGTTAAATCCTTATATGAACAATACATAAAACATATTACTGTTCCAAAACTAAAACGATAATTTTGAAACCAATGAATATTTTAAATATCGACACTACATCTGCAATACCTCACTTTACATTCGCGAACAATACAACGAAATTACCTACGGGATTCTTTTTTTAACAAGTTAATTGACTCACCGAGCATGTACAAGGCGGTTTGACTGCTATACTAAATGCATTCAGCATTTTCTATATCCTGAAGACTCTACACAAATCGAAATATTTTAAAACATACTCACATTTTCAGGTTCTTCTTGGAAATTTAAGAGGCGTCAATTCGTCACACGAATGAATATAATTTTACTCTTATACTTTCTTATTCATTAAATTTAATTTCTTTTACGGTTTAAATTCCAAACGTTTCAGTTCAAACTCCAACTATCGAAGACAACACAATTTCAAAATATACGTGATGTTTAAATTTGGCCCTATCTGGCTCGTTATTTAGCCATTCGAAACTACACGACAGCTGCATCTATACGATAAATAGGCATTCAAACTTTACAAAACAATACCTTTAACAACTCTGACAAAAATTTATTTTATCTTCTGCATTCGTCGCCGCATTTCCTATTAATTTATATTTATACAAATATATATGTAAAAGCAACATTCACCTAAACTGAAATAAATATAGCCACGCACGTTTGAGGAAGAATAATACATCAATACAACAACAGGATCGCGGAAGGATACAGAACAGACACAATCGGCTTTCTTCTGCATCCAAACACATGCTCACGGCCTACGCAAGAATAATAAATCAAATAGGTGGACGAATACAGAACAGAAAAATACTTTATCCTTTGCTATTCAAACACAAGCTAACATACTACGGACACACAAGCAACGTTACCAAAAAAAAAAAAAACAGGTTCACCGCACGATTCAAGATGCACGTTTGCGGGGAGTAATTCAGTTACCGGGTGTCGCCTATTTTTGGCGACTTTTTTTTCTCGCTAACACCCGCTACTTGGCGCTTTTTTTTTTGTCGCCAAATTTTTCACGTGTGAAAGACCATTTTAGAATACGATAAAATAATACAACATGTTGAGCACTGTCAGGAAATACAAATTACTTTAACACATTAAAATTGTCAGCAAATTCAGTAACAGGCAATTAAAAATGAGCAAACAGTAAACCACTTTTAACTAAAAAAATTTCAGAATATTAAGCAATCTAGTTCTACAGCTATGTAAACTAGGCAACCAGTGGACCGTTTTTAACTAAAAAAAACCTCAGTGGATTCAGCAACCTAGTTGTACAGCTATGTAAACTCGGCAACCAGTGGTCCGTTTTTAACTAAAAAAACCTCAGTGGATTCACCAACCTAGTTGTACAGCTATGTAAACTAGGCAACCAGTAAACCGTTTTTAACTAAAAGAACAACAGTGAATTAAGCAACCTACTCATACAGCTAATGTAAACTGGGTAAACACAGGCCCGTTTTCAACTCAAAACAACATCGGTGGATTAAATAACCTACTTATACACATTTACAATTCACATTGAAAACCTTAAGCAATTGCAAAAATTCTTTAAAAAAAACACTTACCTTTATCTAAAGAAACTCCTGAAAAATATCCAAAACGCACAACAGCTAATAACATAACACCAAAACGCTTTCTTTTACTAACTAACCACAAAACCAACATATACTAACCACACACCACCAAACACCAATAAGACAAAACAAGAACTGACTCACCGATTTCAAATTTCCTCGGTTTACCGATTACAGTTAAATTGCCTTAACCAATCACAAAATCCCTTTACCAAACATCCTGGTATCGTTTAATGAACCCACCGAGCGTTTTTTCATCAAACTACAGCATCATCCAACACCTCAACTCAATCTACACAGGTTACAACAGACATCTGACTCTAAGGCTAAAGTAAACAAACTTTCGACCAAACTCCAAGCCTGGCGAGAACACCCGGTAACTGAATTTCCCCCCGTTTGCGTATGAATACACAACACACTCGCAGATTAGTACAATCAGTAACCAGAATTATAGATTTTGCTTTCCTTTTGAAACAGTAGCGATTGTACTACGCATTAAGAACCCGGGTTACCAAAAAAAAAAAAAAAAAAAAAAATGACGATAGCCGCGCGAACCAGGGTGGGTTACCAGAAAATATTGTCGCCAAGCATCGCCCTCTACTACAGAGAAAAATCGCCAAATTTGGCTGGCTCCGAGATAACAGAAAAGTACCGAATCTTATGTAAACTTGGCAATAGCCACTGGAGCTTGGCAGTTGACAAGCTCCAGCAGCTGTTACAAATTGTTTTGCACAATCAGCAAAGCAAAGTCAAATAATTAACAAATTATAATTGCACGTCAATGACACTGACAAAAACAGATAAAAATCAAATTCATTACAAAATGATTCAAAAATCGTCACCCATAGGTCCATATTTAACCTAAAAAACGTCAGCAAAATCATCCAACAGCTAATTTAAAATGTTCAAAGGAACAGAGGGAACTCTTTTCAGTTCCCTCTGTTCCTAATGACGAAGGGCTTTGACTGAGGAAGACCAAAACAATTTTTGGTCGAAACATACGCATCTACTTACCTGTAACATCTTATGTGTGTTTTTTACAAAGTTGTTTATTTACTTTATCGTTTAACACCAGTATTTTGAGTGTTTTTTCCGCCATTTTATAATTATTGTTCACGCACAGTCACTTAACTTATTATTGCAAATGGTTGCAAAGGTTCTTTCATATCTAGATCAAATTCGTATTCGACTTTCTACGTCAAGGTTGTTCTACCTGGAGAACAGTCTTGGTCACAGAACTTTTGAACGGCTTTAAGAACAACCCGATGGTGTTAAACAATCGAAAAAATGAATAATCCTTCTTTAAGACAATGCATTATGGACTAATACTAACAGTATAGCCGTATGTCTCATGCAACTTTCAGAAAAATTTCAGAAGCACAAAAGTGGGCCACAGAGTTGCATGTTTAGGAGAGAGAAATATTGCAAAATTTTGTTTCCCAGAGTATTGCGTTACTTCTATAAATTCATTGTTTGAAACAGTTCATAGTATAACTTGGAAAGAGACATTCTAAATTTTTCAGTCTGTAGTGCAATTACATTTTTCAAGAAGCTTTTCATAAGTTTCATGATTTCGAAAAGCAGTCGCTTTAAGTTGCGTCAATATTGATAAAAATATGGAGAGTGTTACAACTGACTCCAATATCCCTACACTGAACATGCTGAGGGGAAAAAAATCATTCAATTGGTATAGTAACCATGGTTGGAAAAAAACCCGGTTTATCTGGAAAAAACCAAAAAACCAGGTTTTTTTGGTTTAAACCGGGTTTTTTGGTTTAAACCAGGTTTTTTTGCTTTATCTTTAAATCCTTTTATAATTACCTGTTAAATACTTATAAATAAAAGTTTTTGTAAAATGTTCAGATAACAATTAATGTTCCTTCTGAAAGTCATTAAAAGAAAGTAAATAAACAATTGTTACTATACTTATGTGGACATTGAAATCATTCAATTTTAATATTTTATGTAGAGATACTATTTTTTATATTTAGTATATAATATAATACAATATTAACTGTTTGCTACATTTTACATGGAATCTTGCACTTAGATTCATCCGTAATAAAGTGATAAGTTGTTCAAAATGATATTTTTAAGGTTTAAAAATAAGTTGTTAAAACACAAAACCTCTATTTTAGAAACAAATTAAAAATGCAGCCTATAATTTAAGTTTAATTATTAATTTTTAATAATGATAAGACAATAAGGTGTCTATTAGATTAATATAAAAACTTATTGCTGATACTTATTAGGATAATTTAAAAAGATATCAGAACATAGTCTATCTGTAGTATTTGGAATTTTAAATTATTCTTTTAAAAAAACCAATTGGTTTTTTTGAGAAAAAAACCACTTGGTTTAAACCATGCCAACCCTGATAGTAACTGGAGTGTTTTCCATATATTTATTTTTGAAAGATATGCAAATTTAATTTTAAATAAATCTTGAATGAGCAACACATAAGATGAACCAATTTATATGAAATGAAATAAATATTTTGGAAGGATTATGTTAACAAAAGAAAATAACGTAGTAATATTAAGGCATTTGTGAATATGAAATGAAATGTATGTCTACTACAGCTAAATTATGTCCACTACCAATAATTAAGAGAACTTTTAACATTTCAAAATTATGCAGTAAATTACACCAGTCAACACAATTTTTGGGTCTGACTTCTACATGTTCAATTTTAGTTTCTCATACACCAAAACTAAGGAAAAGTTTTTTTTTTTTTTTTTTTTTTTTAAATGAAAGTTTGCTTTTGTAGAAATTAGGGACTATATTCCGTATACGGTGCTTTGTTTACATTTCAATGTTTTGTTTACAAATCATTGGCGAACAATCTGACGCGAGAGTGAGCGATGCACCGCCAACTGCCGGTGGTCGTTGTGACTGGCAACCATAAAGAATACGTGTTTCGTCAGGTTTGGGAATTTGAAATTGTTTGCGTTATGGATGGAAGGGAATGAAATGTGTTATGTTAATATAAGAAAAGAATTTGTGTGTGTTTGTTAGAAATATAGTACGTTATAAGCCGGTGGGTGTTGGGGACATTTCTGAGCGGTTATTTAAAAAAAAATAGAGGTAAGTCCTCTTTTTTAACGAATCTTTGCAATGTTTAAAGTTTTTAATGTGAATTTTAAATTGATATTTGAAGTGTTTATGTTTTCGTAAGTGCTATTGACGTGCTATTCTAATCATACCGACTTTATAAGAGGTGTACAACTAAGTTGTTGAATCCACTGATGTTTTTTTTTGAGTTGAAAACGGGCCAGTGTTTGCCCAGTTTACATTAGCTGTACAACTAGGTTGCTTAGTTCACTGTTGTTGTTTTTTTTTAGTTAAAAACGGTCCACTGGTTGCGTAGTTTACATAGCTGTACAACTAGGTTGCTGAATCCACTGAGGTTTTTTAGTTAAAAACAGTCCACTGGTTGCCTAGTTTACATAGCTGTACAACTAGGTTGCTGAATCATCTGAGGTTTTTTTAGTAAAAAAAATGGTCCACTGGTTGCATAGTTTACATAGCTGTACAACTAGGTTGCTGAATCCACTGAGGTTTTTTTAGTAAAAAAACAGTCCACTGGTTGCATAGTTTACATAGCTGTACAACTAGGTTGCTGAATCCACTGAGGTTTTTTTAGTTAAAAACGGTCCACTGGTTGCTCATTTTTAGTGGAATATATGTGCAATTTTAATGTGCTGATAGTGGAAAATGGTTGGCGACAGTCGCCATGTTTATATGGGGTGCGCACCGGCTTGTATGATTTTACCGAAATTAGAGCAATTTTTCACTTTTTTGGCAAAAATCACTGATTTTTATATTTTTTTTTTAATAATTCCACTCTCAATTAGGATCCGAAAAGTTTTTGCTGGATTTAAGTCTTTTTGATTCAAAATGTGTGATAAACAATAACCTATAAATATAAAATAATAAGAAATGAATGTCTAAAAGTGATTATTTTTCGTATTTCTTTTATGTTCTTAGGAGCCAATAATAATACAAAAAAAAATAATATTATTACAAATAATACTACAAGCCATACTACAGAGTTCCAAATAATAATATAGATACAGTTTACTTTCGGGTTCATCCAAGTGCTGCCATCGTTCGTTTATGAAATAAATTAAAATAGACTGATCGACGCCCATCAGACAAAAGCAAACTTTAAGAACTCAAAATGAAAATTTAAGTGTTTTTCAATGTCTAGAATCAGAATCTAAGCATGAGAACAGAGCCCCCCCCCCCCCCCCCCAAAAAAAAAAAAAAAAAAAAAAAAAAAAAAGCTTGTTGACCCGTGTTATGAATAGAGAAAAAGTTTCCAAACTTGTGTTTGTAAAGGAACAATTTAAGCAGCTGAGTTTTTCCCTAGTATCCAAACAAAATATATCTATAGTCCAGAAATGTTATTTTCATAATAGTGTTCCTTTTTTCCTTTAACAGGTGTCGCAGTCAGTCCTATTTTTAAAAAATTCCTACCTTCATCCAAGTTTTATTTATATAGTCTAGTAGTTTAATCGTTTGAACCTTAACATCTAAAAGAACATTTAATGACTGTTGAAGCAACAGAACATTTTACTCTATTATTTATAGAGGTAGGAATTTAAAAAAAAATTACCGACTGCGACGCCTGCCTTTAATGAAATTATTTTATATTTCAAAAGTATATTTTCTATATTTAGTTCATAAACATATATATGTATAATTCTATGACGGTTTCATTGTCTAACATACAAATGTTAAATATGTATGTACGTATGAATACAGTTTTTTATAAAAAAATCAAATAAATCTTGATTTAAAAAAAAATCCAATTTAAATAAAAAATCAACGACCCTGAAATAAATCCTCTTTATTATTGGACAGACCAAAATCTAGAATAAATATTGGCCATGCGATGAGATGAAATATTTCATGGTGCTTGATTTGCCTATAATGCCGTCAAGGTAGTAGCGTAGCCAGGATTTTATTTCAAGGGGGGGGGGGTATCAAATTGTAAGCTAAGTAAAGTGACCCATTTCGGGGGGGGGGACTGCAGCCCCCTCAGTCTACGCCCCTGTGTCCAGGGTTATGTATATGAGAATGTACGGAGAACTGTTCTAAGGGCTGCTTTTGCTGCATTTTTCAGCTACTGCTTTAACCCTGTTTCCAATGTTCGTTTTGGTGACGAGTTAGAAAGCATTTTGACTGCATTTAGGATGGGACCCTGTTTATTTTACATTTACATTTAAAAGCAAGAACATTACCTAGAAATTTTTCATGGGGGGGGGGGTTACGACTACTGCAACTCCCATATATGCATACATCTGTGTGATAAAGGAGTGAAAAATATACATTTTGTATGGCAAAAAATTCCTTATGGGGGGGGTTATGACTCCCCTGCCCCCCTCCCCTTGGCTACGCCCCTGTTACCCAGGGGAGGGATATCGGGATATATTCCCTCCCGAAATTTTTGGATTAGTGGTCACACGATCAATGCCGTGCAGAAATTCTCTCTATTTACACACATATAAGTTCATATGCCCCCCCCCCCCCGAAAAATTTTCCTGGCTACGCCTCTGACATGACCAATTTAGTTTTTTTTTTTAAGATAAAAAAGAAAGGTTAAAAAAAAACATTTTTGTCAAGTATCCCCTGCTGGAGTTGATTCTTAAAAAAACTTTGAAACCTGTTTTTACATATAATATATTTGTGTTCATTTGATTTTTAATCCAAGAATTTTATGGCTGTTTTTGTTTAAGATAGGAAGTCCAATTTAAAAAAGAAGTTGGATTTAAAAAAAGAACAAACATGAAACGGATTTCTAGTCCTATGTGTCCGGCCAGTTAGTTGTGAGCGCCCTTTCTGGCCTTCCCGCCATGTGTTTGTTCTTATTGTAACCTTGGGGCAGGAAATGAAATCATCGCATGATTCAAGAGAAAAAGAAAAAAAAAAAGCAAGAGAGATCATTTGCCGCAACACGTCATTTCACGTGGCGGATACTCGTGCTTCAATCCCCAGAGGTCGTTGAAAGCGACGCCGGTCAGTGCCTACACACGCATACATACATGAAATGCGCGAAAGAAGACAGTATTAGAGGGGGGCGCTGGCCCCCTAGTCCTACGAGGGCTGTAGCGGCTCGCGGGTTATTTAAATGGAGGTTCACAAAAACAAATTTCGAAAAATTAAATAGGCCGGCGCAACTTAGTCGTTGAAATATATTTTGCATTTTCAGCTGTTAACCTTTTGAGGCGCAACCCTTTCCCAATTCTGAAAAAAGGGCAGCCGTTGCCATCGTTCGACTTTACTACCAGCAAGAGGGCGGACGATCGAAACCAGGCGCGTAGCCAGGAAAATTTTTCGGGGGGGATATGCGACTGGAAAAAAATTTCGGGAAGGGGGGGGATATGAACTTATATCTGTATAAATAGACGGAGTTTCATCACTAATCCAAAAATTTCGGGGGGGGATATATCCCGATATCCCCCCCCCTGGCTACGCCCCTGATCGAAACGTTCATCGCCTGCCACAGATCGAGTGACCCCTTTTTTGACGACAGCTGGCTGTGCGAGCTGCGTCAAAAAAAGGGTCTCTCGATCTGTAGCACGCGATGGACGTTTCGATCGTCCGCCCTCTTGCTCAGGGTTGTTATGATTTTGCCCAACCCGAAAAAACCCGGGTGGGTTTTTTCAAAAACGCCCACTTGAAAAAACCCAACTGGATTTTTTCAAAATTTCAACTTTAATGACGTAAATAATACATCACTTAACATCAGTACACCATTTGTAAAGTTTATAAACAGCTCCCTACCTCCCCCCACACCACCACTACCTAAGGGGGAAAAAAAAATCAGACTTCACATAGGCATTAAAACTTTCTAGAGTCAATTTTTATGCCTATCTGTATTAAACTGAATAGGATTTTTTAATCCTAAAAAAATCATTCGTTTAAAAAGTTGTAATGAAGCACTCGTCTATCACTGTTAAAATTATAACTAATAGTCCATTGATCTAAGAGCAAACCATGATGGGGGTTGCTATTGTTATTATTTATACATTTTTTCATGTATGATTAATAATTGTAATCAGTTATTACTATTGAATTAACCACTTTTTATTTATAATTAATTTTTGTAATCCATTCGTTTACTTTAATTTGCATTGAGTAATAAGCAAATTTTTTTTTTTCAAATATTTTGAAAGCCCATTCCTTCTTCTGAAAAATTCCAGATAAAACCCTGAAAAAACCCAGTGGGTTGGGTTTTTTCCCCATCCTTTCTTTTTAGAAAACCCTAAAAAAAAACCTGAAAAAACCCAGTGGGTTGGGTTTTTAACAACCTTGCGTCTTGCTTGTTAAGTCGAGCGATGGCAACGGCTGCCCTTTTTTCAGCATGGGGCCATCGATCCAGCTGTTGTCGCATTCTTGAATTTTTCAGCAGATGTCAGTGCTGTTCAAAAGAATCGTGACCCTTTTTTGGACGGGAAAGGGCGTGCTCAAAAGTAAAGGATTCTCGTGGAGCTGTCACCCGCCACTCTTTCTATAGAAATCCAATCTATTCTTTGTGACGGACAACAGTCGAAACGTCCGAGTTGGGTGTTCCCAGAGCGGGAACACTGCGTGTTAAAGGGTTAAATGGAGGTTCACAAAACAAATTTCGAAAATTAAATAGGCCGACGCGACACGGCGCAACTTAGGTGTTGAAATATATTTTGCATGTTCAGCCGTTGAAGGAAAACGAACAAACAAATATCCAGTCTTACATTTCGCCATCTGGCTAAGTTTTAGCAAAGTGTGGCTCGAGTAGTGTTGGCTCGAGTCATTTTATTTCAATTTTTCCTTTCCAAAGACAATGTTGAAGAAGGTCATTGCACCCGCTCCGAAACACTTCTTTGACTGCCATCTTTGTTATTTTATTTGTACTAGTTCGTTCAAATGAAATACTGTAATGAAAAATGGTGAAAATTAAGGAAATAATAAGAAAATGTAAAAAAAAAAAATAGATTAGCAACTCGAGCATAACAAATCAAGGGAGATTTCGGATGAGATAACCACAAAAAAGGGTCCGTGGGCACACTGAAAATCAGGCCTGGACTGGCCAGGATGTCCGACTGTCTGGGGAGGGCGGGCCCCCAAACAGAAAAAAGAAAATAAAGTGCTATACTGATAGCACTTAATGAAATTTGACACAGAAATTTTTTTGCAGCTGCATTTACGCCCCAAAAGGCTTCAAAACACTACATTTTATATTTAGTTCTCAAAATGTTTTGAGTGAGGGTTCCCGAATGAACAAGGGATTTATGAATGTGAATGACGCCTATTAATGAATAGATCACTATTTTATGAATCCATTCATTATCCATCATAATTAATTAATAATAACATCATACCTCTCCCCATATCCCGAAAGTTAACAGATCCTATTATGGATCGGTTATACAATAACCCAGGCCCCTACCCTCCCAGTCCGGGCCTGCTGAAAATAGGCGAACGGAATGATATTCAGGACGCCATTTTTCCATCCCATACGTGCGAGCGATTAAAAAATATAAGTAACCTAGAATACTGTGCTTAAGCTACGATGAGGGTATTTAATAATGGTAGGGAGGAGAAAAAACTCACGTTTTAAATCCACAAAAATCTAGGAAGTGCACTTTATATATATATATTTGTAATTTAATTTGTTAATGTGTTTTATTTTGTATTGTTTTCCTTTAAGGGTTCGTGTGCTCCAATAGAGGAGCCGGCACTGGTACTAGGGGTTCGTAAGGACGCGAATCTGTTTTTGAAAGATAAATAAATAATAATTTTT